>JBBPBX010060475.1:0-15544 GCA_038048925.1 Garcialebias charrua
AAAGTCGATCATCGAACTGCGACCTAGGGTGTCCTGGTGCCAAGAGCACATATGGACACCCTTATGCTTAAACATGGTGTTCGTTATGGACAATCCATGACGAGCACAGAAGTCCAATAACAGAACACCACTCTGGTTCAGATCAGGGGGGCCGTTCCTCCCAACCACACCCCTCCAGGTCTCACTGTCATTGCCCACGTGAGCGTTGAAGTCCCCCAGTAGAACAAGGGAGTCCCCAGGAGGCGCACTCTCCAATACCCCCTCCAAGGACTCCAAAAAGGGTGGGTAGTCTGAGCTGCCGTTTGGTGCATAGGCACAAACAACAGTCAGAGCCCGTCCCCCCACACGTAGGCGAAGGGAGGCTACCCTCTCGTTCACCGGGGTGAACCCCAACGTACAGGCACCAAGATGGGGGGCAACCAGTATGCCCACTCCTGCTCGGCGCCTCTCACCAGGGGCAACTCCAGAGTGGAAGAGTGTCCAACCCCTCTCAAGGAAACTGGTTCCAGAGCCAGAGCCATGCGTTGAGGTGAGTCCGACTATTTCTAGTCGGAACCTCTCAACCTCACACACTAGCTCAGGCTCCTTCCCCACCAGAGAGGTGACATTCCATGTCCCAATGGCCAGCTTCTGTAGCCGAGGATCAGACCGCCAGGGTCCCCGCCCTCGGCCACCACCCATCTCACATTGCACCCGACCCCTTTGGCCCCTCCCACAGGTGGTGAGCCCATGGGAAGGGGGACCCACGTCTCCTCTTCGGGCTGTGCCCGGCCGGGCTCCATGGGTAAAAGCCCGGCCACCAGGCGCTCGCCAGCGTGCCCCACCTCCGGGCCTGGCTCCAGAGTGGGGCCCCGGTGACCCGCGTCCGGGCGAGGGAAAACTTAGTCCATTAATTGTACTCATCATAGGGGTTTTTGGGCTGCACTTTGTCTGGTCCCTCACCTAGGACCTGTCTGCCTTGGGTGACCCTTCTAGGGGCATGAAGCCCCTGACAGCATAGCTCCTAGGATCATTGGGACACTCAAACCCCTCCACCACGGTAAGGTGGCAGCCAAAAACTAGCAAAACATTATAAGGTAGACGTATAAAATCAAAGACAGGAACAAATCTGCATTGGTTTTTGCCAGGATTCCAACAGATTCTGAAAACCATTTAGAGAAGTCAAGGTCGAGAGCTTCAGATCTTTTTGTAAGATATTCCATGAAGCAGGAGCAGAGTAGGAGAAGGCCCTTTTTCCAAGTTCAGTCCTCACTGACGGAACACTGCAGGTAATCATGTCCTGAGAGCGCACACTGTAGCTGCACTCACGCAAAGACATGTAGGAGGAGATGTATGAGGGCAGCAGACCAAGAAGTGATTTAAAGATGAAAATGTACCAGTGGAAGAGTCTGCGTGAGGTTAATGATGTCCAGTTAACCAGTGAATACAGGGTGCAGTGGTGGGTACGATAATCACAACCAGTTATGAATCTTAGTGCACCATGATAGACAACATCCAACATCCGCAGGGTGCTTGTAGGAGCATTCATGTAGAGAATGTCACCGTAATCAATGGAGGGAAGGAAAGTCACAGATACAAGGCGTTTCCTAACATTCAGTGATAGACATGATCTGTTTCTGAAAAAGAAACCCAGTTTAACTTTCAGTTTCTTCACTAGGTTTTCCACGTGGAGTTTAAAAGAGAGATGTGAATCGATCAGGATACCCAGATATTTATAGGAATCAACAAACTCAATAGGGACACCATTTGAAGATAAAATCAGAGGAGGATCTGCTGGAACCGCCTTCCTATTTGAAAAAAACATCCCTTTTGTTTTATCAGCATACATAGTTCCCAGACACGCCCCCAGTATTGCTTCCGCACCACATCTAAAGGCAGAAAAGGCAAGATGGCGAACAAGCAGGCGAACAAGCAGAGCAAATTATACGGACAAAAACACGAGCTACCACAGCTTCACCAAGGAACAAGTGCAAAATGGCAGTGGTCGGAGTTCAATGAGTTTGAGAAAGAAATCATGGCAGACGAATCGGACAACTAGTCACAAAGTAGTTACTCTGATATCATTAATTATTTAATTACTACGAAGAGCGCACACCGGCTTCACAGCGCAGAGCTTCACAGCTTTAAATCCAAAAAAGATGTGTAAACTGTCTCAATCATATCTAACCAGCTAAATAAAGGTTTAACTAAAATAACACACAGCCAGCACAAACAGTCCAAGCTGAACACGGACCAGAACCAGCACTTTGAGTGTTACCGTGTTGGAAGTTAGCATGTCGTTAGCATCTGGAGCGGAGGGTCCGTCGAGCTCAGGTCGGACGGCGTGGATCCGTCGCGGCCGCGGGGGCACGTCCCATGGGACCGACGCGTCGCCCGCACGACTTGGCTCCCGTCCTCCTTCTCCCACTGGGACGGTCTCCCCGCCGGTCCCGGTGGACCGTGCGAGACCGTGAGGAGGCCGTTGTCGCGTTAGCGAGATGCTAAGCTAACCACAGCATGCAAGACGGTGTTGCTAAAAAAAAAAAACAGCTCTAACACACAGACAGTTGTACTCTAACATTGTTTCACAAAATGATTTATGTAGAATATTTTGTTTACCGGCCAAAAGCACGACGTCTTCTGAGCAGATCCAAGCAGAGTTGGGGCTGCAGGCTGCTCAGCTGTGAGCTCCTCCGATGAGATAAATCCTTCATGTTTACTTTTTTTTTTATTAAGTGAAACCTGCGCGTTGCCCAAACGTCTACCCGACTGGAACACCCACTGACCCAACACAAAGTAACCATTGCAATTAATTAGAAATTAACAAAAAAAAACCCAACGTGAAAAATACACATCCAGTAGACTGCGCTGTCAGCTGCGCTGCCTCTCGGAATGAGGGTCCACCCGGAAACAACGGTGATGTGACGTCACATGGGAACTATGTATTTAGGACAAGTTTGAGACGGAACAAATCTGACTGGATGATGTCAAAAGCGGATTGCAGTAACTGGAAAGCCTTAGCAACTGTTTTAGCTCGGTAGTAAACAACTGTATCATCAGCATAGAAATGTAAGGATGCATCAGGGATGCAGTGACCCACCATACCATACCATACCATACCATACCATACCATACCATTTTATTTATAAAGCACTTTAAACAGGAACAAGTCCACACAAAGTGCTGGACAAACAAACACGCAACAGGCAACACAGACAATGAAGTACAACACGAAAAACATAAAAACATTGCAGATCATAAATAAAACGATCCAATACAAATCAGCTGGCATTGAAAGCGATGGAGTAGTAGTGAGTTTTTAACCGGGATTTGAAAACCGAGAGGGAGGGGGCCTGTTTGATGAGCAGTGGTAACTCGTTCCAGAGTCTTGGGCCTGCTACAGAGAAAGCCCTGTCACCCCTGCGCTTAAGGCGAGTTTCTGTAACTATTAAGAGTACCTGATCCTACCTACCTAGAGTGTACCTACATTAGCTATGTAGATTGTAAAGAGAGTGGGTGCTAAAACTGAGCCTTGTGGTACACCATTTTTAACTGTTAAATAGCAGGCCCAAGACTTTGGAATGAGTTACCTCTGCTCGTCAGACAGACCCCCTCCCTCTCGGTTTTCAAATCCTGTTTAAAAACCCACTACTATTCCATTGCTTTCAACGCCAGATGTTTGGTCGTTATATTTATTATCTACAACGTTTTTATGTCAATATTCTGATTTATCTTAATTTTGTATGTTGCTTTATGTGTTTCTGTTTTTTCTATTTGTACAGCACTTTGGTCAGCCTTGTCACTGTTTTATGTGCTCTATAAATTAAATGGTATGGTATATATACACTAAAATAAACTACCACTACTTGTTCTACTATTCCTACTTTGCGGGGTTTGCTTCAGGGTACGGATCCTCCGAGATAAACGAGGGACTACTGTATGCTCTTGTTTCACAAACAACAATCAGATGTTTAGGTTATTTATTTATTTATAAATAAACCCAATTTTTTTTCCATTTATAGATGGCCTCTCTTCTCACCTTATAGCCATCCTCTCACTACAATATATATATATTTTTTATATTATATATTTTTTTATTATTATTATTATTTTATTTTATTTTTTTTTTTTAATAGAGAGAAAGAAAAGAGAAAGTAAGACAACAAAACAACAATTATCCACAAAAAGAGCACACGGCAAACACACCTAACCTCCGTCCGCAATCCTGCAAAGCACATGACAGAACACAGCAACGAAACATACATGCATAAAGACTAATAATCTTCATGACCTTGCAGTAGATTTCTATAAATACACATACCCATACCTACAAATATATATACAGTATACATACATATACATTTATATTCATTCATATACCCATCTACATATCTGCATATATCTACATATACATCCCTGCATCCATTTGTGTGTGGTTGTGAGCATGCATAAGTGAATAAGGTTCCTCCAATAGAACACCCAGTAGCGACTGTGAAGCATCAGAGATCCGTCCCCCCAAAGCCCGAGGCAGACGAAGGGGCGATCAGAGCCCAAGACTCCAGGAAGGACCCCAAGCCCAGAGTCCCCAGGGCCACCCGAACAGGACGAGCCACCCGCCCACTCCCCAGATCCGACCAAAAAATAAATAAAATAAAAATAAATAAATAAATAAACCATGATATGGTGTAGTTTATATCTTGTCCAATACAGTACCAGATGCTGCCCTAAACTAATGTAAACACCTTACAATCACCTGAGGGTAAACCCATCAGCTAAAACTGAGGATAAATACTTTCTACCATGATATTTTTCTTTCATATCTGCTGCAATTGGGATCCTTTGCATTATCAATCAACAGAGTATGAACTGCTTTGATCACGTTTATAAATCAACTGAAAATATCTTAGTGTCAGTTAAGTTTGTGGAAATGTTCCCAAGAGGTTTCTCTCTCTCTCTCGCTTTACAACAAACATGTCTTATTTGTCATGTTTGCAGAGTATCAGTCATCTTTCCAGAAGATGTTGTTTCAGCTGGTGTGGCTCTGCTTTGCTGAAAGTATTTAACTCCTTACAGTTGAAACAAAGAACAACCAAACCCAGATCAACAGCTCCCTCAAGCTTCCCGTTTCGTTCGACGTTCATTGAGCTAAATGAGTAGATGTCTGCCCGCCACCTCCAGCAGCACCCCTCTCCTCCTGCGCTGTACAGGAGAAGATGCATCTTCCAGAGGGAGTTGTTTCTCACCTCGGTCTATGTTAAGACAGGAGTGTCCGTTTCTCTTGCGTTCTCCATCACTTTCTTTCTGTCTCTCCCATTATTCTTCAGTCTTTTCACACCCCCCACCCCCGTCGCCTTGTTTTGAGCTTCTGGTTCCCAGAGGCAGACTGCTCATCCCTCAATAGCTCCAGCTGGCTCCCTGCAGTGCTGAGCTCTGTCCTGCACCACTCAATTACTCCCCTCCATAAAGACATGCGGACGGGCTGGGATGTACATGCACACACACACACACGTGCACCCATGCCAATAAACCCTCGCTTGACGCTGCACACTGTCAGAACATCACATCTGTTTGTGCACACTTGAGTTCATCAGCCAGCAAAGCTTCTTTCGCAGGTTCATTGGGATTCTCTTGTTTTCTCACCAACTCAAATGAACTTAAAGCCAAACTTTTCCTGTTTTTTTCTTGTTTGGTTTGGTTGTTTAGTTCACACTAACCTTGCTTCTTTCATTGTATTGGATCCCCCACTCATCCTATTGGCTTTTTCCTTTTCCGCCTCTCACTGTGCATCCACAGGCGGTAAATGAGAGTGCACCACAGACTGGCTCACCTACTTGCTTTTCTGCTGCTGTTCAGCAGAAATCAGTGTGGCACAGAGTCACACACAGTACATCAAGATCACCAATAAAGGGCTGTAAAGAATGACGGTCCAGTTCAGACACTCCCAGTTTGGTTAATGTTGGGCAGAAGCATAGCTAACCATCATTTCCATAGATTTATTTTAATTTTTCTGTAGATTAGCAATTCGTTAAGGTAAATGTTATGTTTCAGGCAAAATAATGGTGGATTTGATCTGCTCAATTTGTTAGACTATACGGCATGAAAAACAAGACTTTCTAGAAATTTTTACATCCATCCATCCAGGGCCGGCCCATGGCATAAGCAAACTAAGCAGCTGCTTACGGCCCCAGGACCACTAGGGGGCCCCCTAAGTGGAATTGGGGGGGTAAGTTCAGCTTTTGCAAATTGTTGCGTATATTTACATAGTTTTAAGAACAATATGCACGTTTCAGCTGTTTTCCTGCTTCAATACACCTGATTCAGTGATTTTAATTACTTCAAGTTCTGCTGAAGCCCATTATCACCAAATCATTCAAATCAGGTGTGACAAAGCAGAGAAACAGCTAAAACATGCATGATGGTGTTCCTCAAGGACCAGGGTTGGGAACCACTGTATCTATATGATTCTATTTAATATTAAGTTCAGCTTTTGCAAATTGTTGCATACATTTACATAGTTTTAAGAACTAATTATTCAACTAAATTTATTTTTAAACCATTTTACGTGGTTTAAAGTAATTGTTTATTGACAATATTTAAGTATTTCCTTGAGATTTAATTTTAATTTAATTTTGTCTATTTTTGCACAATTCAATTTATTTTATGCATCTAATTTATTTTATCTGCTTGTTGTTGATCTTGCACTACATACAAATTATTTTGAACATTACTGCAGCAATTCTTTGGAACCAAAGATAATAAACCAGATGACACTTTTGATGTAAAGTACATTGCATGCTGTTGTTTTCTTTTGTTACTTTTAGTACCACTACTGTACCGGTAAATGTATGCATATAGGATCATGTAAACAGGGCTGTCAGAGTTGCAATGAGTTTATGTTAGGTGGGTGAATGATCTTATCATCTGACTGTTGATTGCAGTAATACACATTATTAGCAGAAATAGAGGGCCCCAAACTAAATGTCGCTTAGTGCCCCATGGAGGCTGCATCCATCCATCCATCCATCCATCATCTTTACCCGCTTCTTCCTTTTCGGGTCTCGGGGTCACTGGTGCGCATGTCCAGCCGTCACTGTGCGAGAGATGGGGACACCTCCATGTCTCCAGTCCATCACAGGGACACACGGAGAAAAACGAGACAAACAACCATTCACTTTCTTACTCACACCTAGAGACAATTTAGAGTCACCAATCAGTCTAACATGCATGTTTTTGGTCTGTGGGAGGAAACCGGAGTACCTGGAGAAAACCCACGCATGCACAGAGAGGACATGCAAACTCCACCCAGAAAGGCTCCCCGGGTGGGATTTGATCTGGTGAACTTCTCGCTGAGATGCAGCAGCTCTACCAGCTTCACCACCGTGCCACCTTTGGCTCAGTATCTGTTCACAAACTGTTGCTGTCGTAGTAAAACAGAACATGTTTTTTTTTTTACCTTAACTATAAAAACAAAGAAAAAGTTGCAATTTATATTCTTCCATTCTTATACTTGATGCCTGAAATTATTTCATCACATACTTTTTTTACAAGTTTTTACCTCTGTTGAAAGAAGAAATTTTACCAACTAATTTTTTAGACACCCTTAAACATTGGGGTGATAATAAGCCTTATTCTGTTTTGTTCAATTCAAAAAGTAATTATTGAAGTTTGGAGTGTGCATGAGAACTATAAAGTCCGAAGGCTTACAGCAGCTAAATAATTGATGTTAACTTGTCATAAAAAATAGTTTTCTGTGATCCGTTGCTTGTTTCCTTTTTATGTTTATATGGCAACACGTCCCATGCAAAATTCAGTTTGTATTCATAATGCAAGAGCCTGTGTGGCCTCTTGTTGATTTAAGTCAACTGTAGCATCTGAACTATTCGAAAATAAAAATAATCAAAACATCTATTAGAAAGAATACACAAACACTTTCAGATACACTCAGCTGTGTCTCCTCCCTGCAACACACTTAACAAACTCCCATGTGCAAACCCACATGCACACGCAGCCCGCTCCGCCGCAGCAACAGGGGAAACAAACATCGTTTCTCACCCCGTCTGCAGCACTTACACTCACATTAGACGCCAACCGCTGCGTCTCTCAAAGCCACAGAATATAATCTATTAAACACAAAAGCAGCAGCAGTTTAGTGTCAGACGCAGAGCAACACTGAGCCGTGCACACTACACTGTATCTGCAGGTTTTTATTTAGCTTAATGAGCACTCCTGCTGAGAGTATCCCACACCAAATGTTGTTTACATGAACACAGCCTTTTGCAGCTCTCCTTTTCTACAGTATTTTTTTCAGCATCTTGAGATGTCCCATAAGTTGGGGAGCTATTTATAGTCCTGAGGAGCTTCTGTGTGCTATAGGTGGACAATGACAGAAAAGCAAGATGTGTAATAAAACACTCACAATATTGTGGATGTTCATGAAGCATCAACACGATTGTGATCCATTTTTCTTCTGTACATTTTTCAGCGTGTTTCTCGTCTCGCAGTTTTCAATGAATTTCAACAAATTATAAATCAAAACGTTCAGCTCTTTTAGAACAATCCTGCTATGACTTTTGGTATTGGTGCAGCTTTGGATTTTTGAAATATTTAGCCTTTTCTGCCACTTTTTTTTTCATAGAAAATGAATTGAGCTCATTTTACATCCTTCAAATCTTTAGATCTGTTTGCAACCTTTTACTGCTCCTTTCACTTTTTTTGTCATGGTTCAGCTTCTTTCAGCTTCCTTGTGCAAATTTAAACACCTTTCCAGCTACAAAGTAATTTTAGCTGTTTTTCAGCTGTTTTGTGCACCTTTCTTTTTGCTAACTACAACATTTTTGTGCTTTTTGTAACTTATGTCTGCTAATTACAGCTTGCTCTGCTCCTTTCAGCTTATTTCTGCAAGTTTCAACTATTTCTGCTTTTTCAGCTACTGTTAAGCACTTTTTCCAGTCTAATTCAACAAAAATGAGCTCTCTCCACTTCCTTTTGATAACGTGTTTCCTTTTGCTTTTTATTTGTTTGTTTTTTCCAGATTTTTTTTGCAAACCACCTTTTTTAAAGGCAATTTCCACTTTTCTCTGCTCATTTCTGCTTGTTTCAGTAAACATGCACTATCTTTCTGCTTTCTTCTGCTTATTTAATACTGTTCTACATTTTCAACTTATGTTAGCTTTTTCAGGTAATTTCCACTGTTTTCAAATAAATTCAAGTTTTTGTGAGAATTTCTGCTGCTTTCAGCCTAATTTCAGCCTGTTATGCTCCTTTCAGCTTTTTAGCTTTTTCTATTCAGCTACTTTTCTATGCTTTTTAGCTGTTTGTTTAGCTAATTCCACTTTTTTAAATCTTATTTCAGCTCATTCCACTTTCTTCTAGTAGCTTAAGCTTCTTTCGGCCTTTTCAACTACTTTTCAGCAATTTTTTTGCTAATTTCAGCTTTTTAGCTAAATTCCTAATTTTTGTGACCATTTCTGCTTAATTAAACTAAATTCAGCCAATATGTGTTCTTTCTATTTTCTTCTGCTAACTCGGGCTTGTTCTTCCAGTTCAGTTACTTTTAAACATGCTTTTAGCTAACTTCAGCAAGTTCTTCAGCAATAAGCTTTTGCATTTTTGCAGGAACGTTTTTTGAATTTTGCAAAAATGTCAAAAGGACACAAAGGACTGTGGGTGTTTGGATTCAATATACAGCAATGTCCTGCACAGATCTGATGTGGTGGCAATATTCCTCTTCACCAGTTTTGTTCCTTGTCATGATGCCAGTAAGAGGGTGAGGACACCAGTTTGTCATTGTCATGTCCATTTAGAATACAGGCAGGTTGATTATGGACTACGGTAAGTCTATTTTTAGCAAGTTGACTAAGAAGAAGAGGACACAGGGCATGTGAGAGACTGAAAAAGACTTCTGCAGGTCTGTGTTTATGCTGTATGCAGGATGCCTGTCTGTCTCACTTTTGACACATGCCGTTATAATTACCAGACCGTCATTAAAACGACTCGGTGCGAGTGCCTGGCAGGCTTCTTTATAGCCTGGTTTAATCTATGACCGGTTCACATCTCATTATAAATATGGTAATGGATCTCCTTGAAAAGATTAGGGGATAGAGTGGTTGATGGTGATAGTCAAAGCTGTTTAAGATTTTTAAAATCAGAGAAAGTAGAGGACGTGGGGAGGCAGGGTTGTCGAGTGCTGTCATGTGCAGAAGCTGTAAGTCAGAATAGTATTTCAACGTACATTGTAGCATTTATGTGAATTATTGAAAGAAAACATGATCAATTATTTATTTTTACAGCATATAGTGTAAAAGTCTGTGCAACTATAGAAACATTCTTACAACTTTAATTTGTTGTCTGTTTTTATAGTTTCTCCTGCAGTAATGAAACACATCCAACAATTGGACTTTTAATCTATCAAAAAAAAAAGTGAATAAAAAAACCATTCAGCTGGGCTTCACTACTAAAACAATTATTTTCTTCTTTCTTCCTTTTCTTCCACAATGATATTCATAAAAAACAACCTGCTGAGTCGACAGACAAACAGGTTACATTACAGAATAAACTGACTTCCTATAACGTCCCCCCAAACCAAGTTTTTTTTTTCAACAAAAACAGTACAGTACTGGTAAATGTCAGGATGTCGTGTGTTCAAGGAAGGAGATGCTTATATTTTCAGGAAATAAGTTATTGAAGGCTCATTAGAAAATGCATCCCACTGTTGGCTCCAGACACCAGAAAACAGCAATCTTAGTTTGTTCCATCCTTTTCTCAAGGTGAAATAAAAAGATTTATGCTTCAGCAGGCAGGATTAGCACGTCAAAGTTCAACATAATCTGTAGCTAACATCTGCAGAACATTTTTATCCAACTTTCCGCTCAGAGTTTTTTTTTCTTTCAGCTATCCACCCATGTCAAAACTACTTAATCCCGTCAGCTACCCCCACAACCCTTCATACACACTCCGACACTGAGACGCACACATCACCCCCTAAGGTGAGAGAAATCTTGCTTCTATCATATTATTGCACTTCATTAGATTTGTTCATTAAAGAAGGCTCATAAGTAATGACTTTTTCACACCCCATGACTGCCAAATAGATTAAAGTATTGATAATTGCATTAGTCCTGTGATGAATATGTAAAAAGTCAAGAAGCAGAGTGGGTGTGTTTAATATTGAAGAATTAAAAAGGTTTTATGTAATTTAAGCTTCAATTCCTTGTAGATTTTTTCCATTTTAATTCAGCATGTCTGCACAGAGAGAAACAGACAGCATGTCATCATGGCAGAAAGCAATAAGGGACGAAGATAAACAGACAAGAAAGACGCACACTCATATAATATGAATATACTACATTTTCATCATTTGAATTTCCACAAGTTCTGCCAACTAAATTTTGCTGCAGTTCACAACAGCATCATTGACTGGATATATTGATCAGTACTCTCCGCCTCAATAATACTCCACTGCAGATATTTTAACCTGCCTGGTTATAACATCAATGTTAGGTCCTGTACACTGAAATCCTGCTGCAATAAATGCTCTATTAGTGATGTTGGCATCGCGTCAATGTTTGATTTGGATGGGTAGTAATCTGTGTAAGATATCAAAATGATCTAATAAAAAATAAAATGTATTATCAGGAATTATAATATTAAAGGACAATGAGAAGTGAAGTAGTGTGCCCGCTTTCACAGCAGGGGTGTCCAAATGTTTTCATATCTGTGCCAAAACTATCCAGATGAAAGGACTCATGGGCCACAAAAATGTGAATTTAACTCTCAACGTGAATGAAATTTGGAGAAAGGACAAAAGTTTTCTTATTTTGGAAGAGAAAAAGTTTAAAATTATTGTCAATCCAAAACGCTAAAAGCCTCATAAACACTAAGTTTATATTTTTTTGATTAACAATAAATTGATTTACCGGTATTTGATTTGTTGGGTCTATGTTTGTTGTTTTCTTGTGTTCGGAAAGTTCATTTTAATCTGTTTTCTGCAACAAAAGTGTAATTTGAGTAAGTGTCGTTTGAGTAGAGGGTTGATCAGCCTTTTGGACCTTAGACGGCCCAAAATGCTGATGGAAGTTCTGAAAAACCATCCAGGTGTCAGTTGCTACAACAGATGCATAGAAGGTTTGATAAAGTATACACTCGTATGTAGATTATACCACGTTATATTCATTTAAAAATGTCCAATTTCCCTATGGTTATTTTATCAACTTCAATATTTAGACGGGTTTTATGAATCGTTGTCCAAAAGTCTCCTTTCTGGTAGAAATCAGTAAAGGTTTTTGGCGCTTTGTACCATGAAGTGAAAATAAAAAATATTACAACCAAACGTTTGTATGTATTTTGCTTGATATTGCTTAGGGAGTGGTGCTGCAGAGGTTAGAGAAGGTGGGCCTGTGATCGGAAGATCGCCGGTTCAAGCCCCAGTGCCGACAACATCAAAAATCTGGGTGGGAATGGTGAAGCACCCATATCTGCCCCCATCCTCATTCCCCCCACTCTGGGCCCTTGAGCAGGGTCCTTAACCCCCCATCATCTGCTCCTCCGGGTGACCTATGTCAGCTCTCTGCACCACACAGAGGGCTGTGGTAGCTCGGTTGTCTGTGGTTGTGTCAGGAAGGGCATCCGGCGTAAAAATAACTGCCAAGTTTTTGTGCAACTTAGTTCGCTGTGGTGACCCCTAATGCAGGGAGCAGCCAAAAGAAGAAAAAATAAAAATGAAAAAATTGCTCATTTTGAGAAGATTGTTTTAATCTATTTAGCTGTTAAACCTAAACGTTATATAAAAAAGGATTACCAACGAATTTGCAGAAAGTCTGCATCAGCCTCTAAACCAGCAGGCCAAAATGATATTACAGGTAGTCCTCGACTTACGACGTAGATCCGTTCCTACACGGCATCGTAAACCGATTTTCGACGTAAGTCGGAAAATACTTACTGCACCATACATGTACTGTACTGTATTACCAAACACGTATTCTATCTTAACACAGTACCCTACATAATTATCAAAAAACACATACGTTTGGGAGCCATAATGAAGGGCAAAAAGAGTTAATGACCTACTGGGATGCTGGTGACGCTGTCCTTGGTCCATCCGCCGTATTCCGTTTACGACGTAAAACCGCGTTCACAGAACAGTACAGTATTCCTCCACCGCTGCACCGCGTACAGTACAATATTTTCCGCTGCTGCACCGCATACAGTACAATATTTTCCGCCGCTGCACCGCGTACAGTACAATATTTTCCGCCATTGCGGCGCTACTTTATGACTTTTACAACGTAAAACCGGTCCATCTGCTGTATTCCGCATTCCGTTTACGACGTAAAACCGCGTTCACAGTACAGTACAGTATTCCTCCACCGCTGCACCGCGTACAGTACAATATTTTCCGCTGCTGCACCGCATACAGTACAATATTTTCCGCCGCTGCACCGCGTACAGTACAATATTTTCCGCCATTGCTGCGCTGCTTTACGACTTTTACAACGTAAAACCGGTCCATCTGCTGTATTCCGCATTCCGTTTACGACGTAAAACCGCGTTCACAGTACAGTGCAGTATTCCTCCGCCGCTACGTTTACGATGTAAAATGGGTCCATACGCCGTATACCGCATTCCGTTTACGATGTAAAACTGCATTCACAGTACAGTGCAGTATTCCTCCACCGTTGCACCACGTACAGTACAATGTTTCCCGGCGCTGCTTTACGACGTTTACGACATAAAACCGGTCCATCCGCCGTATTCCGCATTCGGTTTACAATGTAAAACCACGTTCACAGTACAGTGCAGTATTCCTCCGCCGCTACGTTTACGGCGTAAAACCGGTCCATCCGCCGTATTCCGCATTCCGTTTACGACGTAAAACCGCATTCACAGTACAGTGCAGTATTCTTCCACCGCTGCACCGCGTACAGTACAATATTTTCCGCCGCTGCTTTACAATGTTCACAGCGTAAAACCGGTCCATCCGCCGTATTTCACATTCCGTTTACGACATAAAACCGCATTCACAGTACAGTGCAATATTCCTCCACCGCTGCACCACGTACAGTACAATGTTTCCCGCCGCTGCTTTACGACGTTTACGACATAAAACCGGTCCATCCGCCGTATTCCGCATTCGGTTTACAATGTAAAACCACGTTCACAGTACAGTGCAGTATTCCTCCGCCGCTACGTTTACGGCGTAAAACCGGTCCATCCGCCGTATTCCGCATTCCGTTTACGACGTAAAACCGCATTCACAGTACAGTGCAGTATTCTTCCACCGCTGCACCGCGTACAGTACAATATTTTCCGCCGCTGCTTTACAATGTTCACAGCGTAAAACCGGTCCATCCGCCGTATTTCACATTCCGTTTACGACATAAAACCGCATTCACAGTACAGTGCAGTATTGCTCCGCCGCTGCACCACGTACAGTACAATACTGTATTCTTCCGCCGCTGCGTCATGACGTTTATGACGTAAAACAGCATAACCCGAGGACTACCTGTATTCTTAAACTGCAGCTGTGGGCCGCACAAAATCCCTCCAAGGGCCACAAATGGCCCTCGAGCCGTACTTTGGACACCCGTGCCATACATTTACATCTTTTAAGCTCCATGACTGAATTTAAAACTCAGCTTTAATGAAACTTTTTAAACAATGAACTTTGTTTTAGTTATTTATTAGATAATCTAATGCATTATCATTCTCTACTGTCACTCATGTATAACGTTTTATTTTTTCCAAAACTTTCTGCTGAATACCACGTGCCTTCCATACTTCAGTGTTAAATTTTAATTGTCACAAAGACAAAAATGTGCCTTTGTGGAAGTAAACTGTCCCAGTGAAGTCAGAAATAGGAAGAGAAACAAGAAATGTATTTATCTTTTGTAACTACGACTATCTTTTCTCTTTGTTCTTCCAGTAATTTGTGTTTTCAGATGAGTGAGCAGTGTATCCCTCTGAGAATCGTTTGCTGTGCGGTGAGCAGACCTTGTTTCATTTGGAGACGAGCATTTCAAACTACGGTACATTTCATGAAAACATTTACCAGCCATGAGTTTTTTTAAATTTAATTTTATCGTATGTAAATAACTTCTCCACTTCCTTTAAATATTGAAGGGTTCTTCTCTCATTTAAACCCTTCAGAAATGCAGATGTGTCACTGACCATGGCTGTGACTTGTGCACAAAACAAAGCCCCACCGTTTTAATCGTTTCCAAATGGCAACATTTTTCATTGTCTTTCAGTTATTGTCTTTATTACAAATGGTTTGCATTTGTATTCATGTGCTTTCTTTGATTTTTAATTCCTGTTTTTTAATTTGTTGAGACTTCTGCCTGCTGGCTGCTTTAGTGTTGGGTTTGGATCCGTCTTTTGATAACTTGCACATTTTTGTTATTCTTTCCTCTTTGTGAGTTTTTACAGAACAAACAAACAAAACAACTGAATCAGTTTAAAATGATGCCTCGTTTCCTTGCGCACATACAAAAAGGCGACAAAATAAACACATTGGTCAAACTAATACTTGAGTAACTATTATCTTCCACCTAACAATTGCTTTATTACA
>JBBPBX010060476.1:0-21433 GCA_038048925.1 Garcialebias charrua
AAAATTGTCTTATTCTGCTGTGCTGACTATCCTGTAACTTTGATGTTCTGTCAAATAAATTATTTTGCTTACAAGTACTGTCTCTCTCCTTGTCCTTGGCGCATGTATATACGGTGCGTGCCGGCACATGCAGGTGGCCCATTGCTGTGTTCTAAAACATGCTTGACCTATTGTTGTCCGTCACCTGACGGACAGACACAGGTCACATGACATGAAGTCAACTGACGGACCGACATAGGTCACACGACATGAGGTCAACTGACGGACCGACACAGGTCACATGACATGAGGTCAACTGACGGACCGACAAAGGTCACATGACCTGAGGTCAAGTGACAGACCAACACAGGTCACACGACATGAAGTCAACTGACAGACCGACACAGGTCACATGACATGAGATCAAGTGACGGACCGACACAGGTCACATGACCTGAGGTCAAGTGACGGACCAACACAGGTCACATGACCTGAGGTCAACTGACAAAACGACACAAGTCACATGACATGAAGTCAACTGACGGACCGACACTGGTCACACGACATGAGGTCAACTGACGGACCAACACGGGTCACTTGACCTGAGGTCAACTGACGGACCGACATAGGTCACACAACATGAAGTCAACTGATGGAACGACACTGGTCACTCGACATGAGTTCAACTGACGGACCGACACAGGTCACACGGCATGAGGTCAACTGACGTACCGACACAGGTCACACGGCATGAGGTCAACTGACGTACCGACACAGGTCACATGACCTGAGGTCAACTGACGGACCGACACAGGTCACATGACCTGAGGTCAACTGACTGACCGACACAGGTCACATGACCTGAGGTCAACTGACGGACCGACATAGGTCACACGACATGAAGTCAACTGATGGACCGACACTGGTCACTCGACATGAGGTCAACTGACGGACCGACACAGGTCACACGGCATGAGGTCAACTGACGTACCGACACAGGTCACATGACCTGAGGTCAACTGACGGACCGACACAGGTCACATGACCTGAGGTCAACTGACTGACCGACACAGGTCACATGACCTGAGGTCAAGTGACGGACTGACACAGGTCACATGACCTGAGGTGAACTGACGGACCAACACAGGTCACATGACCTGAGGTCAAGTGACGGACCAACACAGGTCACATGACCTGAGGTCAAGTGACGGACCAGCACAGGTCACACAACATGAAGTCAAGTGACGGACCAACACAGGTCACATGACCTGAGGTCAACTGACAAAATGACACAGGTCACACGACATGAAGTCAACTGACGGACCGACACAGGTCACACGGCATGAGGTCAACTGACGTACCAACATAGGTCACATGACCTGAGGTCAACTGACACAACGACACAGGTCACATGACATGAAGTCAACTGACGGACCGACACAGGTCACATGACCTGAGGTCAACTGACGGACCGACACAGGTCACACGACATGAGGTCAACTGACGGACCGACACAGGTCACATGACCTGAGGTCAACTGACGGACCGACACAGGTCACATGACCTGAGGTCAACTGACTGACCGACACAGGTCACATGACCTGAGGTCAACTGACGGACCGACACATAGGTCACACGACATGAGGTCAACTGACGGACCGACACTGGTCACACGACATGAGGTCAACTGACGGACCAACACGGGTCACTTGACCTGAGGTCAACTGACGGACCGACATAGGTCACACAACATGAAGTCAACTGATGGAACGACACTGGTCACTCGACATGAGTTCAACTGACGGACCGACACAGGTCACACGGCATGAGGTCAACTGACGTACCGACACAGGTCACACGGCATGAGGTCAACTGACGTACCGACACAGGTCACATGACCTGAGGTCAACTGACGGACCGACACAGGTCACATGACCTGAGGTCAACTGACGGACCGACACAGGTCACATGACCTGAGGTCAACTGACTGACCGACACAGGTCACATGACCTGAGGTCAAGTGACGGACCGACACAGGTCACACGGCATGAGGTCAACTGACGGACCAACATAGGTCACACAACATGAGGTCAACTGAGGGACCGACACAGGTAACATGACCTGAAGTCAAGTGACGGACCAACACAGGTCACATGACCTGAGGTCAACTGACAAAACGACACAGGTCACACGACATGAAGTCAACTGACGGACCGACACAGGTCACATGACCTGAGGTCAACTGATGGACTGACATAGGTCACATGACCTGAGGTCAACTGACGGACCGACACAGGTCACACGGCATGAGGTCAACTGACGTACCAACACAGGTCACATGACCTGAGGTCAACTGACAAAACGACACAGGTCACACGACATGAAGTCAACTGACGGACCGACACAGGTCACATGACCTGAGGTCAACTGATGGACTGACATAGGTCACATGACCTGAGGTCAACTGACGGACCGACACAGGTCACACGGCATGAGGTCAACTGACGTACCAACACAGGTCACATGACCTGAGGTCAAGTGACGGACAGACACAGGTCACACGGCATGAGGTCAACTGATGGACCGACATTGGTCACACGACATGAGGTCAACTGACGGACCAACACGGGTCACTTGACCTAGGTCAAGTACGGACCAACACAGGTCTTATGACCTGAGGTCAACGAGAAAATGACACAGGTCACACGACATGAAGTCAACTGACGGACCGACACAGGTCACATGACCTGAGGTAAACTGACGGACCGACATAGGTCACATGACCTGAGGTCAAGTGACGGACCAACATATGTAGCCCACTGAAAGGGACCGGGGGATTTAGAAGCCAAGTTCACTTGCGCAAAAAAGCGCAGCCTTAGTCAAATTAGTGTGCCCCCTCCTGTGGTGTGCCAGTAATGGCCTTATTTACAAAACAAAAGCGCCTGTTAACAGCTCATTATAGGATGTTAGCTAAAATCCTTCGGGTCACTCGACCCGTCTCTGGGTTCCAAAGATAGAAATGTTGAATGACCCTTCTCTGGGACTTCTAGTTTTAAACCAAGTGTTCACACGACTTGCAGAAGCTTCTCTAACTTTGAACCTTGCTAAGTGTGACTTTGGAAAGGAGATCATCAGAGGTACAACACAGGTTGAACAACTGGGAGATAAACAACTGGGAGATAAAATTAGAGAGGCCAGACTGAGATGGTATGGATTAGAGGTGTCGTTTCTTCGCCCGAGCCCTACCCTACCCGAGCCTCTACCAATATACCCACTGTCCCTCCTCTGGACATATCCATACTATGGATATGTCCAGAGGAGGGACAGTGGGTATATTGGTAGAAGGATGTTAGAAATGTGGCTTTAATTTTGAAAATAAAGTAGGGGTTGCAGCATTGAAATACTGACTTTTTTGTTTGTTTGTTTGTTTTTTTGCTTATATATATAACATGTAGCTGACAGTAAGAAAGACAAAGAGGAGATATATGGATGCAGTTAGAGGGGACATGGAGGTAGATAGAGTGAGGACAGAGTGAGATCAATCATCCATTTACCAGGAAATTTAGCAGCAAAAACAAGAATAAACGTTTTTTTTTACTTTAGCATACACCTTTTCACGATTTCTTCTGACAGATGTAAATTTTACCCACCCGACCAATGAGGGGTCCCAAGATGACGTCTCTATGTTCCAGGACCCACTTGTCCTGTAAACACAAAACACACAGAAGGTGGAGCAGGTTTTCAACGGTCATTAACAAAAAATCTAAAATTTGTGTGTGTGTGTGTGTCACAATCTACAATTTGTTATGTCAATACAGTAATTCACAAAGGTTTACAAGATATCATCATCTGAACAGTTTATAAAAGAGGAACAACTACAAAATGCGGACTTTGTGTGGGTTTGTGTGTGTGTGTGTGTGTGTGGGGGGGGGGGTGTATTCCTTACCTTCAGTACTGGTTTCTTCAGTATAACTTCAGTCCTCTTGGTGATAGGTTGCCATGACGACTGTAGATGATGGATCAGCTTTGGGATGCTGCAGAAGCCCTCTCCATCCAGACGGTACAGATTCTACTTACACATGAGGGGAAGCGTTTACAGAGCTGAGCTGGTGTAAAGTGAGGAGGAAGGGAAAACTTTTATTTTTTAAATATTACTTTGATTTATTGGCATGTTAATGGGGCTTTCATGTCCAGTTAGACAGTATCCACATTTATAAGTTTTTTTATTACTTTTTATGAAAACAACATTGTAAAAACATGTTTCATTTTGAATAGGCTTTGCCCTTTGCGGCTCTGGCTAGCAGGTTCCTCCTTAGCACTGAAAACTTTTGTCCACACCCACCTACTGTGGGCCCCACCCCAGTCTGTATAAATTGACCTGAGACTGGGGATCGGCTCCCCTTTTTTCTTCAGCAAGCAGTAAGCAATCACATAAGAAAACTAAAGAGTAGAAGATGTCCAACGGAGTCGCTTGCCTGTGTCTGGCCTACAAGAAGGGGTTTTATCCTCAGTCCCAACTGGCATGCCATCGGCAAAGGTTGCCTCGAAGCAGGTTGAGCCCTGACACACGCAGGCTTCCTGGCCATGCGGTAGGCTCTTCTTGCGTGAGAAGAAACTATATGCCAGGCGGCCATCTTGCTTCAGGTGAAGAACCTCGCAGCTTCCACACGTTACCCACTGGACAAGGCCCTCAATTCCTTTGACAGAGGCAGGATCCGAACTCTTCTGCCTCTGACGAAGAGTCAGTTAGCAGCTTCACCCCCACCCCTTGCTTTTGGGGTCGGAGCGGGCCTGCACGTCAGACAATGGCCCACCCCACCAATGACCGGCTCACAGCCCCACTCACTGACTGAGTGCACCAGTGCACATCTGTCAGCTGCAGGTACCATAAACATGGCTTTGCTGGTTTTTAGCACTTCTAAAAAAAGAAGAGCTGGATCCTCCACCATTTCTGAACCTGTGCGCGGTCCAATCTGTGTTCCTTGAACGCACATTAACCTGGATGTGGTTCCACCTCTTCTCCTTCATTCCTAAGGAGATGAAGTGGCTGGAGGTGCCCGCAGTCTGAATGGACTGTTCGGTTCTCCTTTTCCAATCGGTGCTGGAGCACACGCAGTCTTCTTAAGACATGCTAGAACAGGTCCAAAAGCAGGAGGCATGGCTTGGTTGGACACCCACAGCCACAGCTGTGCCTCCAGCCCAACCAACCCCCCCTCCCACTCTGCTGCAACTGCTACAGCAGCTGGGATTTGGTGGAACCACGGAGGTTCGACACGGCACTAGAGACACGGTGGAGATTGACTTGACCTATTGACTGCAAATCTAATTGCCCCTTGGGGATAATAAAGGAACTTGAATCTTGAATCTTGAATCTTGAATCTTGAGATGTCCCGAGAAATGCACTTTGAGATTTTCATTAATGAAAAGTGAGTTATAAATTGAATTCATTATTATTATTATTTAAATGACATTGGCATGGATGTGTGTGTGATCTGTAAGAGTTGTGGTCTTGTCCTTGATGTCGTGTTTATGTATGTTTCTCCCTGATCTTCTGTTTCTCTTTATAGGGTTTGGGTTTCTCTAGTATCTAGCCCCATCTTCTGTCATGTTCATGCCTTGCATCCTTTTTCCTTCTCTGGCATCTGTGATTACCCACAGGTGTCATCACTTGGTCTAATTGATGTTTTCTGTATATAAGTCTGTGTCTCTAGGTTTGTCCTGGTCCTGGCATTGTTTATCTATATCTATCATATTTATCTACTGCTACAAGTACCTGGGGGTCCACCTAGACAGTAAACTGGATGGAACAGCTAACACCAACACCCTGTACAAGAAAGGACAGAGTCAAATTTTTCTTCTGAGGAGACTCAGGTCCTTTAATGTCTGCAGGACCATGCTGCCGATGTTTTACCACTCGGTGGTCTCCAGCGTCTTCTTCTATGCTGTGGTGTGCTGGGGCAGCAGGGTGAATAAAACTGATGCCTACAGACTCAATAAACTCATCAGGAGAGCTGGTTCAGTTCTGGAGTGGAACTGCAGTCTCTGACAGAGGTGTCTGAGCAAAGGATGCTGAGGAAACTGCTCCATATCCTGAACAACACATCACACCCCTGCATGACACCCTGGACTGTTACCGTAGCACCTTCAGTCGTAGACCTAGACCACCTAGGTGCTCCACAGAACACCACAGGAAGTCCTTCCCCCCTGTGGCTATCAAGCTTCAGGCCTGTCTCCAGACTCCCATTTGTTTCTAAACTTCTAGAGAAAATAGTTGAGTCCCAACTAAAGTGCTTCCTGGAGGATCACGCTATCCCCGAGCTATTCCAGTCTGGCTTCAAATCCCTCCACAGCACTGAGACTGCCCTACTGAAGGTTTTTAACGACATCTTTCTATCCACAGATACTGGTGACTCTGTGCTGCTTGTCCTATTGGACCTCACATCCGCTTTCGACACCATCGACCATGAGATCCTCATTGCTAGGTTGGAGCAGTGGGTGGGCATCTCAGGATCAGCCCTAAACTGGTTCAGATCCTACCTCTCTGACAGGTCTTTTTGTGTGTCCATCAATGATTTTACTTCTGCAGTGGCGGCTCTTAAATGGGGGGTTCCGCAGGGGTCCATCCTGGGTCCTCTCTTGTTCTCCTTATACCTGCTGCCACTCGGTGCTATTTTCCGGAAACACAATATACCTTTCCACTTCTACGCTGATGACTGTCAAATCTACTTCCCCCTAAGACAAAATGGTACAGGCTCTATTCAACCTCTGCTCGACTGCCTGGCTGACATCAGGGACTGGATGGCTTTAAATTTCTTAAGCTTCAATGATAAGAAGTCTGAAGCCATATTGTTCCTTCCCAATGACACAACCTCAAACCACTGCATTGACCTGTCTGCTCTACCCCTGTCCGAAAAACAAAAAGTCAAAAATCTGGGAGTGATAATGGATCCTTCCATGAAACTCAACAGTCATGTAAACATGATCGTCAAATCCTGTTTTTTCCAGCTGAGGCGTCTGTCTAAGCTGAAGCCCATATTATCCAAAAAGCACCTGGAGACAGTGATTCACGCATTCATTACATCTAGGCTTGATTACTGCAATTCACTTCTGTTTGGCGTCAGTCAAGCCACCATTGCACGATTACAACTGGTTCAGAACGCAGCTGCCCGATTTTTAACCAGCACACGCAAAAGAGAGCACATTACACCAGTCTTGGCCTCCCTTCACTGGCTACCGGTTCATCTTCGAATCCAATTCAAAATTCTCATGTATGTCTACAAATCGCTGAACAGTCTCGCCCCCGCCTATCTCTCGGATCTGATACACCCATATGTCCCTCCACGTGCTTTGAGGTCAGAGGATCAGGTACTCTTAATAGTTCCAGAAACTCGCCTTAAGCGCAGGGGTGACAGGGCGTTCTCTGTAGCAGGCCCAAGACTCTGGAACGAGTTACCGCTGCTCATCAAACAGGCCCCCTCCCTCTCGGTTTTCAAATCCCGGTTAAAAACTCACTACTACTCCATCGCTTTCAATGCCAGCTGATTTGTATTGGATCGTTTGATTTATGATCTGCAATGTTTTTATGTTTTTCGTGTTGTACTTCATTGTCTGTGTTGCCTGTTGCGTGTTTGTTTGTCCAGCACTTTGGTGTGGACTTGTTCCTGTTTAAAGTGCTTTATAAATAAAATGGTATGGTATGGTATGGTAAGCTTTTCAACTCCTCCCCCTTGCTACACATAACACAATAAAATTTATCCTGTATTACAATAAAGTATTTAAAGGTATTGTGACATGATGTTGGAAATTTGCATATTTGTCACAACATATATATCTTATATCATTCAGCTCTGTTCGTTTTTTGCCAAATAAATTATAAATATATTAAAATTTCATTCCAAGTTATGGTAATTTTTTCTCTGGGACACACCCCTAAAAATCAGCGCACTTCCGCAAAACGTCATTGTGACGTACATGTGGGCACTGGGCATAAGGCAGAGCCTTGCCCGTTTGTCTGGTGTTTTAACTGCTTGCCATACAGATTCTTTTTCTGAAAGATCGCCTCTTTTTTTTTGTGTAACTTGAAAAATGTCGTCACGTTGTAGCGCATTTGGGTGTTCTAATATCAGCAGTGAACAAGTGAGCATTCACAAATTCCCAAAAGATGAGAAACTTCACCTATAATGGACAAGTACAGAGAAGAGGGACCTATGGTGTCCTACCAAAGAGTCGTATGTCTGCAGCGACCATCTTACTGCTGATCAGGTAACATCTGTAATTTTTTTTATTCAGGGAGGGTTTATTAATGAGAGTTTTGGATGATTTACTGTCTTAAAATGATAGATCTCAAACGCGATCGGGACTCTGTTAGCTTAGCCCAAGAACAAAGAAGCCACATCACGAAGCTATCCTCACTTAGCTACTGTGTATGAAATAAACCGTGTCTAAATCACTTTTCAATTGATCGAGTGTCCAATAACTGTATAGGATGAATAATAACCCTTCGATTGCTTTAATACATTCATGTACTAACAATAGGTTGTGTTTGTTCGACATGCTCCGCCATTATTATTTACATGCGCGTTGAGCAGCGGCTACCCACGGGTACGTCACGATGACGTTTTGCAGAAGTGCGCTGATTTTTAGGGGCGTGTCCCAGAGAAAAAACTACCATAACTTGGAATGAAATTTTAATATATTTATAATTTATTTTGCAAAAACGAACAGAGCTGAATGATATAAGATATATATGTTGTGACAAATATGCAAATGTCCAACATCATGTCACAATACCTTTAATGTTTCTGTCTGCACCTGTTTAGAACTTAACTGCTTGCATTTGTAGAATCTATTTAAAACTTAATTGTTGGCATTTTTTTATATTCTCTGTTGTCTTTATATCTTGTAATTTTTATGTACAGTATGTTCCTTTGTACTGAAACTCTGGCACAATAATTTCCTGCGGGATCAATAAAGTTCTGTCTTATCTATCTATCTGTTCAATGGTGATGGCCCATCTGTATTGTGAGTATCCCCTGTTCATTCTGTTTTGTTTTGCTTCCATGTCAGCTCTTTTGTTCTGCTAATAAATTATTTATTTTACTTATTTCTGAGCCCTCGCCTGCTTGCCTGCACTTCTGGGTTCACCAGCACCAGCCGATTGTGACATGACCACACTGTTGGAAAAACACAAGCACCAGCCTGAGAGCAGAATCCATTCAGATGTTACTGCCATGGCATCAGGGGCTCCAGAGTGGGTTGTCTCCACGATGACCACAGCACAAGGAGTGTAAGCTCGCCTCCTCTCAGAGCGCTGCTCCGAGCGGCGGCGCATATTTTTATATGAACAAATGGATGGACGTCTTGAGGATCAGCAGGGGACACACACTGCAGTTCGCAGCAACATCCCCAAAACCCCATGGAGTTCTGGAGTCCATCCTGCCACCCTTAGAGAGCTACATGGAGTTCTGGAGTCCATCCTGCCACCCTTAGAGAGCTACAGGGTCTGGCTCTTCAGCTCGGATCAGCGGAACGCCTGATGACGAACGTCATTTCCAGAGTTCCCCGCTGGGAAGAAAATGCAGACTTTTTCCCCGATACTTTCCCGGTGCCAAAAAGACAGGCAGGGTGAGACCCATTCTGGATCTGTCCCTTTCAGCAGATCTATCATGGAGAGACCTTTTTCACACAGATGATCAAGCGGGTCTTGGAAGGTGTTCACCTCCATAGATCTGAAGGATACGGATTTCCACATCCCCATCATTCACAAACAGACCATTTCTGTGTTTTTCCAAGGAGCTCAGTATCAGTACAAGCCGCTCGGTATCCAGACACACTCTGCACAAACCTCTCCAAGCTTTTTCGTGCATGTTTTTTTTTTTTTTTTTACTATTTAATGATTCCAGTCCTTCCTGACTCACTCTGCCCTCAGAGCTTATCGGAGTGATGACGCAGATGTTTACACCGCCTGTTCTCACAGCAGCAGGATTTGGCATTTCAGCCTTCAGTCCGACTGAGATTATTTCTCTCTGCTGCTCAGCGCATCTCAGGTGCACAGATTCATCCATCCATCCATTACCTTTACCCATTTCTTCCATTTTTGAGTCATGAGGGTCACCGGTGCCCATGCCCAGCTATCACTGTGCGAGGGACGGGGTACACCCTGGACAGGTCGCAAGTCCATCACAGGGACACATAGAGACAAACAAGACAAATAACCATTCACACCTAGGGAAAATTTAGAGTTACCAATCAGTCTAACATGCATGTTTTTGGTCTGTGGGAGGAGTACCTGGAGAAAACCCAAGCATGCACAGAGAGAACATGCACACTCCACCCAGAAAGGCCCCCGGACCAGGATTTGAAGCAGGGTAACCTGCTCGCTGAGAGACAGCAGCTCTACCAGTTGCGTCCCCGTGCTGCCCCTGCACAGATTCAGTGATGCGTAATTGCGCATGAATCAGAGGCTCAAGATGGATGGTTACAAGAATGTAAGCTGATCTGTGTGATCGTGGTACTGAACGGATCCAGTGAAGCACAGACTACATGCTGCTTCGCCCTTAACCCACTAGCAAGAGCCTTAAAGGATGAAGCCTATACGAAGTAGAACGTAGGTTACTTACTGTAACCCCAGATTCTATGAGTGCAGTTGTTTTAGATCTGGGCCTCACTGGCTCCTAAAAGGCTGAAGAAAAAACATTGTTTGGGACCCGATACCCAGACTGGGGTGGGGCCCACAGCAGGTGGGCGTGGACTAAAGTTTTCAGTGCTGCGCACAAGGGAGAACCCACTAGCGAGAGCCTTAAAGAGCTGCACATATAATCTGGGGCTACAATACCAACGTTTGTCGTGGTTTTCTTCATGAGATTTAGTTCTAACCAGCACTTTGAGATTTTTATTAATGAAAAGTGCATTATAAATTGAATTCATTATTATTATTATTATTATTATTATTATTATTATTATTATTATTATTATTATTATTATTATTATCAAAGACATAAACCTTGAATGATATATAATCAGGTGCCTTTCATGTCAGCATTTTAATAAGATTATCTTAAGCTGAGTGATGATGAATGAAGTTGGAATTGTTTTAGTCAAATGTGAACATTATCACAAAACCTTGCCTGGTCCGTTAGCACTCATATTAGGTGTTGTGAAGGACTCTCAGCTACTACAAAAACAAGTTTTAGCTCAATTTCCTTACATGTGACTGAGTTATATCCATTTTTGGAATATTTGATATTTTGCTAACAAGCAGATGGAGTTGACTCCAAAGGGTTACTGGTAAAGTTTTAAATGAGCTGCTTAACCAGGTAGTGCTCAGATTATTTAGTGGGGGTGAGCCTCAGCTACTACCACACCAATGATCAGCTCAGCATCTGTAAAACTGACTCAACCATCGCTGCGTTAGCTGCGGCAGCTGTTTCAATCCAGGTTCAAGAGTTTTTCCACTGAAGATATAGGTCTAATGTCTTTTTCCTTAATACTTTAATTGTTTTACTGTTATTTAATTGACAATTAATTCATTGTTGTTAATTAAAATCCATTTGGTCCTTCATAAGATATTTTGCTAACAAACAATTAAACAATAAACATACAGATGGGAAAAAACATCATTGCCTGCCTTTTGCTTTCCAACAGCGGGTAGGAGAAGTGATGTATGGATGTGAAATGCACACTTCATCTTCAGGAAAGTGTTCTGTTTCGTGCACTTGATTTACTTACATCCGTGTACTGAATGAGGAAGTGCTTGCAGGATCCGTCCCACTGCACAGACAGCACATAACCGTGCTTTTCCTGACTCTTCCTCACCAAGAAGTCTCCATTGTTCTGCAGCAGCTGCTGGACCTCCAGTCTGGGGATGGCTCCATGGTACCAGCCCTGCTGTCCCAGAGGACGGTCCATGTGCACGTCCTGCACAAAGGAGTGTACCTGGACGGCCTGGAGGAGAAGAAAACAGGAACGTTGGTCCAGCTGACAGGAATAACAAAACCATCTAAGATGGAGTTCAGAGATTCTGCAGAGATTAGGTGGAAACACTTCAAAGGAGCGTTGAGCCACTCCACCGTTCCTCCATCGTTTGTGCCTCCAGGGCAACAAAGTGAAGAAAGTTTAGAGGAAGAAGAAGCTCATACAAAAAAACATGCTTTTTATAGCTCAAATATATTAAATCACTATTTAGAGCAAACATGAGTCATTTTTATGATTCAAAGGCTGCAGAAGTCTGGTGAGGTTAAAAATATGCTAGTTTTTTGATACTTTGTTTAAAAAAAATGTATTTCTCTCTTTTTTGTTTTTTTCTCTTTTGTTTTCTATTGTTTATTGTTTAAGGAAATTCTACCATTGCTGTTCATCGTTCTTTAGTTTTAGCAGGTCGCTTTCGTAAATGAGCCATGAGGCTCAATAAGATTTACCCGACTAAATAAAGGTTGAATGAGGTTGTAGCTGCGATTAAGCCCTAACTAATGAAACTCTCAGAAAGTAATTATTATATATACAGCTGAGTAACTTTCAGAGTCAATCGTGTGGCCACAGCTAGTCGACCTTGCACAAATCTGGTTAAAACCTGGTCAATTTTACAGATGATACAATTTGACATGATAGCAGCTGACAGTCCACATGCTCTCAAAGCACTAAACAGACTATGCAAGATACTGCAGAAAATCTGGCACACTATTTCCAAGGTTTGACCAACATGACTATAAATTCTGTCATTTGTCAACATAAGATGATCTGAAACTCTGGCATGAAAGGTGACGGGCGATATGCATTCTATTAAGCAATGCTGATGCTTCCGTTTAAATGGAAAATCACTAACTGAGAAGTAAACTTGAATCTAGGTCAGGCAACAACAAAAAAGTGAAAAAAGCCATTTAACCTCAAAATGTCCCAACATGCAGTCAGAGTGTAAGAGCTCTGAACTGGGCAGCTTTTCCTGCAAAATGATTTATTGGTTGTTGTGCAGCGAGAGGATCCAAAAACATTCAGGTGCTGCAGAGAGATTTCACTCAGGGAATAGGGACGGGGCATTTCCTTCAGGCGGGAACAAGTGTCCTTCGCTCTGAAGTGTGAATGAAGCGTCGGTACTGAGAATAAATTCAGACAAATGTTTCTTCTGAAGAGATGCTCCAGCTGAAGGAAGTAAACACATCGGATTAGGTTTGAGTTGACATGTTTGAAATAATTTAATGAGAATAAAACTCATTTTTGAATATGCCTGAACACTGAGATCTGTTTTTTCTCCATTATTGTTTCTATTTTACTCAGTGAAAAATATTGAGCTATAATAAACTACACATATTAAGTTTTTATTGCCCATGTTTACCATTAATTAAGCAGCAAGAAACACAACAACAATAGCCTTCTGTTCCTGAAGTCTTGAAACTGGACCTTCACCTGTTGCAGGAGCAGACGGAGCCTGAAGGTAAAAAATCAGAGGCCAACTCTGTGGAAAACATTATTAGATCTGAATTTACAAACCAAGGAGAAAACTTTGTAGAAAAAGTTATTTCAGGGTTTTAAAATTGTGTTCTGTTTATCTCAGAACAGAGAGGGAAAAGTCAAAATATCAGGGCAACATCTTCCTGCTGATGACTTGTTAAAAGGTTCACATATGTTACTCTGTTTAAAACATATTCTGACTGAAGTGCCTTGAAAGGTTTGGAGAGATCGTATCTCTCCAGTTTTGGCTTCTCTCCACT
Source organism: Garcialebias charrua (assembly GCA_038048925.1). Classification (NCBI taxonomy): domain Eukaryota; kingdom Metazoa; phylum Chordata; class Actinopteri; order Cyprinodontiformes; family Rivulidae; genus Garcialebias; species Garcialebias charrua. Next base: position 13,683 of record JBBPBX010060476.1, read on the forward strand.
GGCTCCCTGTCAAGTCCAGAACGGCATTCAAAATCTTAATTCTAACCTACAAAGCTCTCAACAACCTAGCTCCATCTTATATTACAGATCTTATTGTTCCATATTTCCCTAACAGAGCACTTTACTCTCAAACTGCAGGTTTACTCGTGGTTCGTAGAGTAAAGCAGAATGAGAGGCAGATCTGTCAGTTATCAGGCTCCTCTCTTGTGGAACCAACTTCCAGTTTTTTGTCAGTGAGCATAAAATCCTGTCTACATTTAAAACACGGCTTAACGCTTTCCTTTGTGATGAATTTTAGGTTTGGCTTGGGTTTCCTGAGCTAGAGGCTTACCAATAAACTGCTGAAGGACAAACTGACACATTTCATCTTTACTTGCTCTACTCTCCATGTTTGTGTTCATTAAGATTTCTATCATGAACATGTGTTCTTCATCCTGTAAAAACTTGGACTGAACCAGTTCTCTGTGCCTGTCTGCATCTCTTTCCTGTCCTCTGAACCCAAACCCATCGAGGCAAATGGAGGCTCATTTCTGTTACAAAGGAGTTGTTTCATTCCACTGTCGCCAATGTGCTGCTCTGACTGTGGGGGTTTTGATGAAGTGAAGATTCAACATCAATCAATCCCTTCTACTGATCAACATTTTGTAATGGATTGTAGTTTTCCGACTTGACATCTGTTGTCCTCCTGTTGCGTTGGTGCGTTAACAGCAAACTGATCTGAAATCAGAGGAATTATTCTGACGGGACTTTTGATCTGAGCGGTGAACAGTGACCCGTGCACTTTCTGCAGGAACTCAGTGTCTCAACATTGCTCGTCTTTTTCTAACAAAAAATGAAACACACAAATCATCAGATTTCTTTGCTGTGTCAAAACACTCATTCAACACTTGCTCTTTTCAAGGGCGGACGCCTCCTCTCGATCTCCACTTTGCTTTTGCTTTGTCTTGTCTGTGAAACTGTCTGAGAGCCTCTCTTCTTCAAAATCTTCCAAATCATAACTATGAACTTCAATTTGGTCAGCTGGTCCCTCAACACAACTGATAACATTTCTTTAAAGAGAAGACAGGCTGTAGGTGAGCCGATTTGCCCTGTTGGCATGCACACAGCTGGATATCTCATCGACTTGGAAGACCTGATGATGTGTCTATCTCTGTCATCTGTGGATCTTAAGGACACATATTTAATTGGATTTATGATAACTGGTTCCTGCTTTTTGGATTCGGCTGGTTCCTGGTCTATCAACACACAAGGAAGACGTCGGCGGCTAATCTGGACCTGGTCAGGCTGCCTGCCTGCCTTACATGATGGCTTGGTTCATGTCTCGAGAAACCAGACTTTTGGCTGAATGGATTAGATCTCTGGGATTTTCTCAGGCATGTTCCATTTGTTTGGTCATTTTAATTTGGACATTTTCGGAAGCGAGTGGACCGACACAGACTGAAGGTAGATGTCATTAAAGTTCTGCCTGTTCCCAAAACAATCGTGTTTATCTGACATTCGGCTCCCTGACTGGCCTTGACAGGCCGTCTTATCTCAACACGCCTGAGAAGTTTTGTAAACCAGATGCTCTCATCCCCCTCCCAAACCTGCTACTGAGGAATTCCACTGACTTTTCAGAGGAGCACAGCTGAATAAACATTCTGTCATCATTTCAGGACTCTCGCCTCTGGCCGACCTTGGCAGCCGCCCCCCCCCCCCCACCCATGAGTGTGCACAGATCTATGAGCTGGCTGCTCAAACCGCCTTTGAGTCCTCCCCGCCCTCTGAGTAATTTTGGCGTCATTATGTGCTTGTGTGCGAGACTTTTTTTCATCAACACATTTTCGACCTTCTAACAGCGGTCAAAAATGTGTCAGGAATTTTTTTTGTCTCCAAACCCTATGTGTTATTTTTCACCACTTTTATTGTCTGTCCAACAGATCTCACTTGTAAATGAGTCTTTGAGGCTCACAAAAAAACAACAACTATGAACTCAGAAGGATTTCAGTTAAATCAAAAGAACATTTGTCTGCGTGAAGACATCAGTTTTTAGCTGCGTGACTCTTGCATTTTTTAAACGTAATGTTATATAGCACCCACCTCGTGTTTGGGTTTAAAAAAGCTGCTCAGGTTGTTTATGATGCCGTCCTTAAGGATTTTTCCTGGAAACTGGTTGTTGTCCTGAAGAGAAAGAAATACGGCGCATTGTGAGGTTTGGTGTGAGTCTGCTGAAAACCCCACATGTGTTTCAAGGTTTTCACCAACATTAAAATAAAATAAAAACTCACAAAATCTATTAGTTTACATCTCGTTGTGTGGTAACTTAGATGTTTTACCTACTCTGAAACTGCTTCAAACATAAAAATGATCGACTGATCAGTCAATTTTTATTTCAGTGTCAGTTTTCTCATTCCAGGCCGTTTAGTTGACACTTTGGCAGATTCTGATTCATGCTCAAGGAAGAATAGAAGTATTCTGGAAGAATCATTTTTTATTTTTTATTTTATGCACCAGCCAGAGGCGCAGTAAAGGTCTGCAGCAGAGAGAGCGTACGTTGGATGTGCTGGATGTGAGTGAAACGGTGTCTGTGTCCAGCCTCAGGGCCAGAGGAGGCTCCTTGGATCCCAGCTGGTCCAGCTTCTCCTTCAGCAGAAGTCTCTGGACGTCCAGCTTGGCCTTGAAGCCCTGGGAGAGAGCGACTTGCTGCCGGCACTCCTCCATGGCATGTCTCTTGCTGAACTGGTAAACTCTGCAGGAACAGGATGTAAACTTCAGTAAACTGTGAGAGCTTTTGTAACAATCCACACGTGTCTCAGGTTGTTTGTTCCTTACATTTAGATTTTATACACTGGGGGGCTCCACCTGGCTCATGAAGCTTTAGATGTAACAAAAATAATCAAACTATTTTAAAGTAAATCATGCAACATGCTTCATCACTAAAATCAATCAAATCTCTAGTCTTTGAAAACATGTTTGCAATATTTGCTGATCTTGTTTGAAGTTTTTATGAAGTCATAAGTTGCTTCAGTGAGTTTAATTTTCCATTTGTCCTACAACAAATCCCTAACATGCAAATAGACGTGTCTCTGTCCTTTACTCATGAATTCATCCATTCATCCACTGGGGTTAAACACTATAGAGGCTTTGCATACGACTGCAAAACCCCAAGAGGAATGAGAAAAGTCAAAGGTATCTGATTAGACATCAAACGGTGGAGAGGGCAGAGAGGAAATGGTTTGGATCTGTGTGGAGGAGAGGCGCTATAATGAAGCTGTCACATTTTAGATAAGGTGGCAAAGAAAGAGGCAGAAGAGGACAAGAAGATGTGTGAAGTGATTGGTTGAGCTGTGATGAGCAGGAAATGCAGGAGGCAGTTGATGGTCTCCAAAAGCTCAATAAATCCAACTTTCCCTTTCATGTCAGAGTTCAAACCCGAGATCATGTATATGGAAGCCATTGTGTCTCATATTTAAAACTAAAATGGATTAGCAGAAATGCTTTTTCATTTCAAAGTCAAGCAGCATTTTTTGACTCATAAATAAAATTTAAAATGAATAATCCAAACTGCATTTTCATTTTCTTCTTCGAGACTTGTAAATTGATCAAAATGATAAATAAAATAACGTTTAACATTTAATTTTCAAAACATGTCCCAGGAAAAAGTGACCAAAATTCATTTTGAAATGTCAATTTTTCAAATTAAAATGAAATAGCAGAAATGCTTTTTCATTTCAAAGTCAAGCTGCCTTTTTTGTCTCATAAATAAAATTTAAATTAAATCATTTTCATTTTATAAATCAAGACTGCTCATTGTGTAAATTAATTAAAAAGATAAATAAAATAACGTTTAACTTTTAATTTTCAAAACATGTCCCAGTAAAAAGTGACCAAAATTCATTTTGAAATGTCAATTTTTCAAATTAAAATGAAATAGCAGAAATGCTTTTTCATTTCAAAGGCAAGCTGCCTTTTTTGTCTCATAAATAAAATTTAAATTAAATCATTTTCATTTTATAAATCAAGACTGCTCATTGTGTAAATTAATTAAAAAGATAAATAAAATAACGTTTAACTTTTAATTTTCAAAACATGTCCCAGTAAAAAGTGACCAAAATTCATTTTGAAATGTCAATTTTTCAAATTAAAATGAAATAGCAGAAATGCTTTTTCATTTCAAAGTCAAGCTGCCTTTTTTGTCTCATAAATAAAATTTAAATTAAATCATTTTCATTTTATAAATCAAGACTGCTCATTCTCTTTCTAACCTGCTGGAAACTGCTTTTCGTTTTCAGCCTCACCCCCCGCCCCCCCTGTATGGAAGCAGGAATGGCCCATATTTCAAATTAAAATGGACTAATAGAAATGCTTTTTAGTTTCAAAATAAAGCTGCATGTTTTGACTCATGTTTTCTTGTTGCTGTGCTCATCTGTGACCATCTGCTCATACAGACTCATGTTCGTGCTGCTGTTTATAATGATGTTTTTCTACTACATTAGGGCTTAGTGTACTTCTAGTTGATGTTTTCTTAGTTAATCCTAGATGTTATTACTGTTTTTCTTCTTGCATTTGTTGTTGGATGTAACTGGGACCCTGTGTACATAATCTCGTTTTCATCACATGTACCACATGCGGTGCAAATGACAATAAAGACTCTCTGACTCTGACTCTGATAAATAAAATTTAAAATGAATAATCCAAACTGCATTTTCATTTTCTTCTTCAAGACTGCTCAATTTGTAAATTATTAAAATGATCAATAAAATAACGTTTAACATTTAATTTTCAAAATGGTCACTTTTTACTAGGACATATTTTGAAAATTAAATGGTAAACATTATTTTATTTATCATTTTAATTAATTTACAAATTGAGCAGTCTTGAAGAAGAAAATGAAAATGCAGTTTGGATTATTCATTTTAAATTTTATTTATGAGTCAAAACCAGCAGTTTTATGTTGAAACTAAAAAGCATTTCTATTAATCAATTTTAATTTGAAATATGGGCCATTCCTGCTTCCATAAAGGACAAGAGTCGAACATAAAATCCAAACTTGTGAGGGACCCAGAGGAGCAGGAGGAGGAACTTCATGATTACTCCACAGAGTAAAAGTTTAACTTTTGGAAAAAAAAAGGGTGAAAAATTAATTATCTACATTTTTTCCATCACACAAGTGAGCACACATGTAGGGCAGAGGGCTGCCATCTAGGTCATCGGGAGCAGCTGGTGGGTTAAATGCCTTGCTCAAGGGCCCACAGTGGGGGAAATGAGGGTGGACGCACATCTGGGTACATCACCTTTTCCAACCAAACGTTTTGCGCTGGTCTGAAGATTTGAACTCACAACCTCCGGATTGCGTGCTTGCCTTTTTAAACCTCTACACCACCACTCCCCCTTTTAAAAATAAATGTATTCAGGTACTGTGTGGACAAGAATCACATCCTGATGTCTAACTGCTGTGCTCCAGCATCAACGTGTGGCACGGGCGCTGCACAGCTGGAGCGAGAGTGGTGAAGGCTGCACAGAAGTCTGTTGGAGTCAGACTCCCCACCATCACAGACATCTACACCTCCAGATAAGAAAGTCACCTGCATCATGAAGGACCCCACTCATCCAGCACACACACTTTTTGCCCCACTCTCCTCAGGAAGGAGGTTGTGGAACATTAAGTGTAGAACCACTAGACTGAGGAACAGCTTCTACCCTGAAGCTGTTAGACTCATGAATCTCTAACCAGAAAAATCACTATAATGCCAGTTTCATAGATTTGTCATTTTATCAGTGCTGCTGATTATCCATGCTGCTGATTTCTTGCATTTTGTTCATACCCACCTGCTCACAACAGACTCATGTTCAGGCTGATCTTTAATACACCATATTATTTTACGTTATTATTTTTTTAGCTTACATCTTAGATCCTACCGTTTCTTCTTTTTATACTTTATATATTTGGGTGTAACTGGGACCTTGAGTGCACAATTTCATCCCACCTCATGTACCACATGTAATGCGAATAACAATAAAGAACCTTGAACCTTACGACACATTTTCTCTTATTTCTCTTTCTAAAGTAAGAAACCAGTTTTTTTTTTTATGGTGATAAAAACTAACTTTTTACCTTATTTAATTACCACTATTCTAGAGTAGTATTATAAAATGAACTGATTTTCATTATACAGTATTTATGATATTGTGTTTTTAAAATTCATTAAAACTCAACAAGGTTTCTGACAGAAGCACCCAGTCTGACAGATACAGGAGGTCGCAGCTTTTTCTGCTAATTCACAATTTAATCAACACACCACAAAGGCAAAGCGACCTCTAACACCCCCAGATGTTCCTCTCAGCTGTGCCTGACAACATTTAGAGAATAAAACCAGCATTTCCTCTTGTCCTTCAGGAGTTTGATGATCAGTCTCCCAGGAGTGCAAACCTCTGAAACCTCATTGAGACCGAGATCCACAACTCCGAACATATTTTGGTAATTATGATTAACAACACCTCCAGTGCCTCCTGAGAACACACTGCTTGTTAGTTGTTGCACGTTAAACGTTCCTGTTGGGAGTCACAGCCCTCAGGCACCGTTCACACCTGCTGTTAAAGATCCATCTTGAGTGGGTACGTCACTAAATGGTCAGTGTTTATTTATTGCACTAGAATATTCACAAAAACTCAAGTCCGGGTAATAACTTAAGTAGAAGTTTCTAGATTGAGGATCAACAGACTGCATTTAGACGGACAAATGTGTTGCATTAAAACGGACCAAGCCCATTGGTTTGAGTGAAAACAGGTTCATTGCATACTTAGAGAGTTTAGAACTGTATTACATGTAGCGTATTTTCTGCCATACACATCCCACCGCGCTAAAAGTCACACCAGTCTAAATATGTCTAATAAAGTGGAAAAATCCATAAATATGTCGCTTTGCCGAGTACGTCGCAACAATTATGCGTCACCACTGACACATTGAGTTTGTTACGCGTCACCGCTGACAACCCAGAAATGTGGGCCGGTGTTGTGGCAAAAATTGATCGGCTGCCAAATGGCGGCTGCGGGAGTGTGCACGGAAGGACCTAAACAAGTATTTAACAAGATTAGCACTTACAATTATATGTTTGCTCGACATTATACTTTGTAGTAAAGGTGTGTCTCTGTTGAACTTTTACTTAATAAATGCACTTCAGTGGTCAAATCAGCTGCATATTTCTGGGGTAGCGCAGCAAAATGAAGCTGATTTGACAGTTGCTCCAGGCGAGCTGGACGAAGGTGGCAACTATGGCAAGCCGATTGTGTCATTGAACAGATTAAGAAGTATTAATGTTTTTCTGACTAAATGTTTATCAATTTTTAAGAGTTAATGCTTAGTGCAACACAAAAAAACATTTTAGTTTTTCATTAAAGCCTGAAGAGGGAGTGGGGTTTTGTGCAGTCTTACTTCAAAGGCCCGGAGTTTCTTGGAGGATGGGCCCGTCCTTCTCTGAAAAGCCATAAGGTCTTTGATGAAGTGAATGCATATCACCCATCCCACTTCTCCCACTTCAAGCTTGGCAGTTCTTCTGAAAGGGAGTTAGGTTTCCATGTATCTCACATCCAATTTTGTGAGATGTTGATGAGCACAGCTCAGCAATTAAGGGCAGGCTGACATTGTGGCTGATAGATGAAACAGAAAGCTTTTTACTATCTTGGAAAACAAAGTTTGATTGAAAACATATTTGATGGGAGTGAATGCCCACAAAGGTATAAAATGAGTTGCGCTCGGATAAACAATTCGGAGT
>JBBPBX010060477.1:0-21433 GCA_038048925.1 Garcialebias charrua
GCATCTATCAATAACCTTTCCCTCTGCACATACAGCCTGTTGACTTGGCTGCCGGACCTTCAGTGACCACTCCATCTGTTCCAGTGGCTGCTGCTTCACACTCACCGACTCAGTGTGTGAGAACAAGGCTCACCGAGTTCACTCAGGAGCAACATAACATTTGAGCACTGTGTGGGATTCTGTGAGGGCTTGAAATGCATGGGGGTGGGGGGTTGTCTGGCCTTAAGCAATTCCTATACTGTCACAACAATTTGTTTTCGTGCATTTCCTGATGCAGCCTGCACAGTGAGCTTTACGTTGAGGTGATTATAGTTGTGCATGCACACTGTCATGTATGAATCTGAGCTGTGTGCGAGACTGAGCATTAGTCTCCGGAGGTCATCGAGCCTGTATTAATCATCCCAGCTGTGGAGGTTGTGTAATTGCTCAGCACAGGTAGCGTTTGTGCACGCGCACATTTTAATTGGTGCAGTTCCTGCCAGACACTGTTTCATGTCATGAGAGAGCAAAACTACAGAACTCTGTGGGTGTTCTGTGTGGGTAGCTATTGTTTATATGCACCCTCTCGTGCCATAGTGGTTTATTTTTATTTATTTTATATTTTAACTTGTGGAGTTTGAGTTGTTTTGGGCGTTTTCTCTTTATTTTTTTACTTGTGCTGCATGTGTAAATTTCTCTAAGTGTTCATGATAGAAGCTGTGAGAACTAACTAATCTCTGCAGAGGAAATTCATCTGTCTACACTTTTTTTTTTTTATTATTGTTTTTATCCAGGAGTTGTTTTCACAAGTTTGGTGAACGTTAAAACACTGCTTTGTGTGTGACACTGTGCTCTTTACTCCTCCAGAGTTATTTTTAAAAGACTGGGTATAAAACCAAAAAAAAAACCGGATGTAGGAGGAGAGGACTTCGGTCCGGGCACCCTTTAACAGCTGTTTACGCTAACGTAATCTGGACTGGCCTCACCCCACAAATTTGTGTTTACGTGAGTTCTTGTAGCAAACTTAATTCCTCTCCCTCGAAGAAAAACAGAGTCCGGTAATTTAAATACACCATTCTGTAACGTTTATTTTCAGTTTGAGTTATGACAATGAAAATTATGGCAAATATGGAATATGAATGAACAGCCAATAGTATTATTTTAGAACGTGAATGACGTAAATATGGAGACTTTGAGAAGGAGTTGAGATCAATTTGGTCTAAGGTTTTTATCGGTTAACGTTAAGATTTAGGTAAGCTTATCTCAGATTCATGAACTAATTCTTGTCTAAACTCAGTTGGCACATGATGTTGTTTCGCCATTAGAAGGAAGACATTTGGTCCTACCACATAGATGCCAGATTTCTCATTACCACAGCAGATATGATGACTTTGCCGGAATTCCATGCTGAAGCTATAGTTGTTTTCCCCAGGGCCATGTAAGGTCCAACTGGGTCTCACATTCAGTATGTTTGAGAAGTTTCAGGACTTCCATCATGTCTCAACTGGACTGAGTCTTAGCAACTCTCCACAACTACTTCTTCCATCTGCTTGGACACACTGCTCCCTTCAGCTGCTCCAAAACAAGTACTCATTACCTCTGCCTGGACAACAATCTCCAGCAGCTTATTTCAGAAGACTCCACTAGGTGTCCAGTTTACTTGAGGACAGAAGACGTGCCCCTAATTTCCAACCAATCAGGTGTATCTCAAGTTTAGGAATAGGAATGTTCTCCCATTCATGTCTAATACAGGCCTCTAACTGTTCAATCGTCTTGGGCCTTCTTTGTTGCACCTTCCTCTTTATGATGCGCCAAATGTTCTCTATAGGTGAAAGATCTGGACTGCAGGCTGGACATTTCAGTACCGGATCCTTCTCCTACGTAGCCATGATGTTGTGATTGCTGCAGAATGTGGTCTGGCATTATCTTGTTGAAAAATGCAGGGTCTTCCCTGAAAGAGATGACGTCTAGATGGGAGCATATGTTGTTCTAGAACCTGAACATAGTTCTCTGCATTAATGGTGCCTTTCCAGACATGCAAGCTGCCCATGCCACAAGCGCTCATGCAACCCCATACCATCAGTGATGCAGGCTTCTGAACGGAGCGTTGATAACAACTTGGGCTATCCTTGTCCTCTCTGGTCCGGATGACATGGCGTCCCAGTGTTCCATAAAGAACTTCAAATCGTGACTCATCTGACACAGAACAGTCTTCCATTTTGCCACACTCCATTTTAAATGACCCCTGGCCCAGTGCAAACGTCTGAGCTTGTGGAGCTTGCTTAGAAATGGCTTCCTCTTTGCACTGTAGAGTTTCAGCTGGCAACGGCGGATGGCACGGTGGATTGTGTTCACTGACAATGCTTTCTGGAAGTATTCCTGAGCCCATTCTGTTATTTCCTTGACAGTGGCATTCCTGTTTGAGGTGCAGTGACGTTTAAGGGCCCGGAGATCACGAGCATCCAGTAGAGTTTTACGGCCTTGACCCTTACGCACAGCGATTGTTCCAGATTCTCTGAATCTTTTGATGATGTTATGCATGGTTGATGATGATAACTTAAGTCTTTGCTATTTTACACTGGGTAACACCATTCTGGTATTGCTGCACTATCTTTCTGCGCAACAATGGTGGAATTGATGATCCTCTTACCATCTTGGCTTCTGAGAGACACCAACACTCTGAGCTCTTTTTATACCCAATCATGTTGTCAATTGACCGAATTAGTGTTAATTGGTCTTCCAGCTGTTTGTTATATGCTCAATTTCCTTTTTCCAGCCACTTATTGCTACTTGTCCCAACTTTTTTGGGATTAGTTGACACTGTGAAATTTTGAATCAACATATTTTTCCTTTAAAATGTTACATTTACTCAGATTAAACTTTTGATCTGTCATCTATGTTCTATTACAAATAAAATATTGACATTTGCCATCTCCACATCATTGCATACATTTTTTGTTTGCAATATGTTTAGTGTCCCAAGTTTTTTGGAATCTGGTTTGTAGATAATGTAAACTAGGGATGCATGATATTCTCGGCATGGTATTGATATTGTCCGATAATGGTGATAAAGTTAAATACAGGTAGTCCCCGATTTACGAGCGAGATCCGTTACAACGAGGCGCTCGTAAACCGGAAATCTCGTAATTTGGAACGGCCGCCATTTCTCTCGTAAATCCGGAATTTCGCTCGTAAATTGGAACGGTTTTCGCTAGCGCGACTAAAAACACTCTATTTTCATCTAAAAACTACTTTTGAGTGCATAAAAATGATCGGAAACGTGTGTCTATATGCTTAACTAACTAACTGTGGTGAAAAAACACATGAAAACTCAGTATTTTTTTCGTTTTTTCCAAAAATTCGCAGCTCGTAAGTCTGGAACCTCGCAGATCAGAGCGCTCGTAAATCGGGGACTACCTGTATTGGACATTGGCCATGCCATCAAAATAACTGATATAAAATGTGCAGTTTTTTTTAAATATACTGTATATTATATATGTATAAAGTGTTACATCATTTTCAACCCCATTTTTGGCATCTGCATTATGTAGCAGACCAAATTGACAAAGACCATGCAAAATAATGCAGTATTTTAATTCCACAACAGAAAAAGTTATGTAGTTTCTGTAAGCAGGTCTAGGGGTGAAATATTGGTATTTGTATCAGTTATCGGCCAAATATGTTTTAGCATAGGAACAAAAATCAAATATCGTGCATCCCTAAAATAAACTTTAACCCTGAATAAACCTTCTTGTGAATACATTTGACAGTTAAAATAACTTTTATTAACAACTTAACGTAAACCACACACTGACTTAAGATGACTGAAATAAGTCTGGTCATTTGACACTTAATAAAAAAAATATATGTTTCTCAACACCAAATCAGACTAAGAATATTTCAGTTCTTACAAGGTGAATACAGGTAGTCCCCGACTTACGAGCGAGTTCCGTACCTACGGGCCGCTCGTATGTCGAAAATTCGTAAGTAGGATCACCAAAATTTTTTTTTTTTTTTTTTAATAAATGAATACATGTACAGTACTGTACAGTCACCAAGCACTTAGCCTATCCTAACACAGTTTTTAAAGATGGAGTGAGTTGAATTGTCTCCCTTTCACATAAAGGGAGCTAGCTCCCTTTATGGGAATGGAGCCTGCAGGGAGGAGGGAGACAATTCAACTCACTCCTTCATCTTTAAAAACTGTGTTAGGATAGGCTAAGTGCTTGGTGACTGTACAGTACTGTACATTTATCTATTTATTAAAAATATACTGTACAGTATATATACTGTATTTTTATTTATTTTTTATTTATAAATAGATAAATGTACAGTACAGTACTGTACAGTCACCAAGCACTTAGCCTATCCTAACACAGTGAAGGAGTCAGTTGAATTGTCTCCCTCCTCCCCAGCAGGCTCCATTCACATAAAGGGAGCTACTTTCACTTTGGCTGCGTCTCAATTCAGGGGCTGCATCCTCATGAGGACCCAGCCTAGCTGGGCCGAGTAGGCCACGCACTCACAAGACCGGGTGGGCTGAGCGAAACTGCTGAAATGGGACGGTCTAGCCTTCAGGTTTGCCGGCCTTGAAGTGGGTGGGGCGTTCTCTTGAAGTGGGTGGGAAGTTCTTGTGTGCGCGCTTGGTGTGTGTGGAAAGAGAAGGGACGCCGCTAAAATATATTAGTTAGCTGAATACATGTATATATATTAGTGTTTCTGAGTTTACTGTTTGTTAAGAACTGATTACAAATCAGCTTATAAGGGGCGACCTGTTAAGATCCAGAGTGGACCTACGAAAAGCAAGTTGTCCAGTAGCTCAATTGGTTAATCAAGCTGCGGTTGGCGCAGAGTTACTTTTCTCGAAGCTGGTTCGAATCTCACTCGGTACGGTTAAAACTTATTTTACGTTTGTCTTTTATTGGATAAAAAAATGAGGACTGAGATTAAAAGGAAGGAGTTTGTCTTTTATTGGATAAAAAAAAAAGAAGGAGTTTCACAAACGTAAAATAAGTTTTAACCGTACCGAGTGAGATTCGAACCAGCTTCGAGAAAAGTATCTCTGCGCCAACCGCAGGTTGATTAACCAATTGAGCTACTGGACAACTTGCATTTTGTAGGTCCACTCTGGGTTTTAAAAGATTGCCCCTCAGAAAATCCTTGCTACGCACGTGTAAAATAATCTGATTTGTAATCAGTTCCTCAAAAACAGTAAACTCAGAAACACTAATACAGTATACTGTATATTCAGCTAACACTTTTTTTTAGTCATTTCTGTAGTAAAATTTTAATGAGATATATTCGAGCTGAGGTTGTTTGAGATGACTAAATAAAGGTTGAATGAATATTCGCGCTAAGGTTGTTCAGAACGAGCTGATGACTAAACAACATGCAGCAGCCCCGACCCTGCACGCAGAAAGTCCCACCCCCCGCGAAATCTCTGCTGGCGCTATGAATTCTGGGATAGCCTCCGTCTTGAAGGATTCACAAATGCATCCTTCGATTTCGGCAGGAAGTAGGCCGCATTCTTCTGCCGCATGAGGAGGAGTCTTCGAATTGGGACAGTCCTCCGCACGGGGCAATGACGTATGCGGCCGACAAATGCGCACTCATGAGGATGCAGCCCCTGAATTGAGACACAGCCATGGTGTCTCCCTTTCACAAAAAGGGAACTAGCTCCCTTTATGGGAATGGAGCCTGCAGGAAGGAGGGAGACAATTCAACTCACTACTTCATCTTTAAAAACTGTGTTAGGATAGGCTGTGCTTGGTGACTGTACAGTACTGTACATGTATTCATTTATAAAAAAAAATAATATATATATATATATATATATATATATTATTTATATATATATATATAATTTTTTTTATTTTTTTATTTACATTTATTTATTTATTTATTTACATTTATTTATTTATTTATTTACATTTATTTATTTATTTTAATGAGATGCATATTCGTAAGTCCGGAACCTCGTATGTCAGAGCGCTCGTAAGTCGGGGACCCCCTGTACACTTGAATGTCTTTCTTTATTGGCCACATTTAGGACAAGTTGTTCCATGAAATGGCAGACATTTATTTGAAAGACTTTAGTAAACTGTATAAACTCAACAAAGGTCTGCCTAAATAAAGGTTGGATGAATATCGCCTCATTATCTGACATGATTTTACTATTTATTAACTTGCCTGGGTACAAAATCCCATTTATTAAGCCTGATCATTTGTTTGCTTTTTTATTTATTTTTTATTACTACAGGTAAAACACAGCTTTATTTATTTTTGCGCATTTATTTGTTTGATTGTAAATTCAGCAGTTTTAGCTAGTGTGTGTTTGTGTGTGTCTGTGTGTTATCCATTCCCGTCTTAATTTGCTCATCTGTCTTAACATTTAAGCTCAACAAAATAATAATTAAAAATAAATAAACCATTCCGGGTCTTCCGGGAGGAGACCCAGAGGAAGACCCAGGACGCGCTGGAGGGACTATGTTTCTCGGCTGGCCTGGGAACGCCTTGGGATTCCCCCGGAGGAGCTGCTCCAAGTGGCTGGGGAGAGGGAAGTCTGGGCCTCCCTACTTAGGCTGCTACCCCCGCGACCCGACCCCGGATAAGCGGAAGAAGATGGATGGATGGATAAACCATTCCTGAGGCTTCCTCTACAGTTTAGGACCAGCGATGCATTTTTGAATTAATGGATTTAGTTTAAACTCTTCACTTAAAAAAAAAAAATTCGAGCTTTGACACACCACTCACTGTTTTAGTAATGAAAAATCAAAACGTTAAACTGTTAATTAAATAATTTTGAGGTTAATTTTTACTCTGCCGATGACTGTCGTATCTGAGCCCTTTAGGGAAAATTAGATTTGCTCTTCTGCAGATTGTCTGATTGCTTTCAACGCCCTCGTTTCATTCTGTTTGGTTGTTTTTCTTCATGTCTGCCATCAGTCTGAACTCTGTTCATTTCACTACGTGACAAATGTTGATGTCGGGGGGGAAAAAAATCAGTAAACTGTCAAAATCACTTTTTAATGAGCAGCTCTGACTGTGAAGATTACAAATTAGTTTAAACCCACCTGGAGGAACGGTAATTTTTAATTTGGTGTTGTTTTTTTTTTTAAAGAACATTTCTAAATGTATTTATTACAGTTTAATTAATGATGAACTAAAACGAACAATGTTGTTGAAGGTGATTAAACTGGTTCTTTGTTTGTTTCACTTTTATAAATGAAAAGAAAAAGCAAAATTAATGCTTAAAAGTTGCACCAGAAATATTTCCTTTTAACACTAAAGTTGTAGTCTAGAAAATGTGCAGGCCCTGATGACCTCCCTCCTTATTCCTTAGGTCTAGCTGTACAAATTATAGCAAAACCAGTTTCATACAGTTGTAATCTGTCTTTACAACAGCTCCTGTAACCTGGAACACCTTACAAAAACATCTGAAGTTGTCCACTTTGATTTCTTTATGGGATTTTAATACAGCTGAACGGTTTTAGAAAATGTTCCAATTGCAATTTTTAATTTTTTTTAACCTCAGTATTGCGATTTAATATGCGATTATTTTTCAATGTCTTCTTCTCGTGTATTTTTTTAACAAACACAAACAATAAATCATTCTGTTTCTATTGCAAAAAACTCCACTGTTCTCAGCTCCGCTGCAACTCTGTTTCTGCATTTTTTGTGTAGCTCCGGGATATCAACTTGGCTAAAATGTGTGCGTGAGGGCATTCTGTACCACTTATCCATTGTGTTTACTAAAGCTGTACACTCAGGCTTAGTCACTATATCAATGGGCATCATGTCTTTCACTATGAACTCCGTTATTACTCGAGTTATTTCCACGTGCTGCTTCGAATTTTGTTCAAACGGAGTAATAAACTGCCTGGCCAAAAAACAAAACAAAAAAAAAAGTCACACACTAATATTTTGTTGGAGCGCCTTTAGCTTTGATTATGTAATGCATTCACTGTGGCATTGTTTCAATAAGCTTCTGCAATGTCACAAGATCTATTTCCATCCAATGTTGCATTAATTTTTCAACAAGATCTTGCATTGAGGACTAGACACTAGACATGATGAGTGCATCACTTCGCCTGCCTCTCTTCTTACCCGATGCTCCCATCACTCTGGAACAGGGTAAATCGGAACTCATCAGACCACATGATCTTCTTCCATTGCTCCAGAGTCCAATCTTTATGCTCCCCAGCAAATTGAAGCCATTTTTTTTGGTTGGCCTCACTGATGTGTTTTTCTTAAGACTACACAGCTGTTCAGTCCCAATCCCTTGAGTTCCCTTCACATTGTGCATGTGGAAATGCTCTTACTGTAACTATTATACATAGTTCTGAGTGCTACTGTTGTTTTTCTTCCATTTGATTTCACCAAACATGTAAGTGATTACAGATCACCAACATTCAGGATTATTTTCCGGCAACATTTCTTCCTCGAAGACGATGGGTCCCCACTATCCTTCCAATTTAATAATGTGTTGGACAGTTCTTAACCCAATTTTAGTACCGGTAGTTTCTGCAATATCCTTAAATGTTTTCTCTGCTTGCTGCCAACGATTTGACCCTTCTCAAACAGACTTAAATATTTTCCACGACCACGCCATGTGTCTTTGACATGGTTAAGAAATGGGAAGCAACTCATTGCACCAGTTGGGGTTGTAGTGATACAGGCCTTCTGTCTTGACCTTCAAGTACACCTCTCTGCATCTCTTTGAAACTCTGTGTTACACCTTCTTGAAACTCTCAAGGAGACAAATGGACACTTTTATTTTTTACAATTATTATGAATTAATGGACACTAATTAATCAGATTGAACTTTCTCTTTAATGTGTGTTAATTCAGAATTGATCAAACAGTATACTTTTTGTCATTTCAATGATGATCTGTTACTTGCATGAGTTTGACCTTTATGCTGGTTTATTCTTCAATACAAAGTGTGCTCTGAATCTAAGACTGTGAGTCAGGGAAAAAGCTGTTACTTCCTTTTTGTTTTGTCTTCAAGATAGACTCAACAGGCCAGTCCATCTGGCCGTCTATGTAAACAGTTTTCCTGTCTCCGTCAAGAGACTTTCGGCCAATAGTCATCGAGGAGGTGGAGACCCCACCTCCCCTATAAATGGGCACTTCCTGCATTTTCCCTTTAGTGTTTTGGAGAGAACTAACTGACAACTGGTTTCTCTCCTCTGGGAAAGCTGGAGACGTTCCGGTCAGTGTGTCAACTCGACCCACGTTTCAGCTGGAGTTACAGTAAAGCTTACTGTAACCCACTCACTCATTTCTGAAAGAATTTGTTTTCGGAAGTTTTATTTTGAAAGTCAGTCAGCGCGCTTGACCTTTGTTCCCTGCCGAGGGAGGCGAGTTTCCTCGTATCGTGAATCAGCCACACACGCTGAAGTTCCAACTGGACGGCCGTTGGACAAACTCATCCACGTCGTGTGTCCAGACACTTCTCCACTCTTATCTCCAAGAGACGAACCGTCAACAGGTAACGAGTCGTGGTGTGCTTGAACGTACGGGAGCCCAGCAGTCTGCTCGTGTGGGGAAAAAGGTGTCACCCTGTCTGCTCAAAATAATCAATTTCAGTTAACTTAGCTTTCACTTCATCTTCTTCCTCCTATTTCTTATTTTTCATAAGCTTTTAATCTGTCAAGTAATGTGCCAACAGTTAAATCCTAACTGTCTGTTTGTTTTAATTTGAATTCTTGTCAACGTAGTTATTAAATCAGAGCTAATATCGATACAAATGTTTAATGTAATTTTTGTGATAGTTTCAATAAAAGGTCTATTTTTCTGGTAGACCAACATAAGTTGAAGTCTCTCGTGAAATTACATTTCTGGCTAATCACATCACAGATTTATTGATTTATTCTGAAAAAGTTGAGACCCCGTGAACTTGGTGGCAAGTTTGTGCAGATAAAAGTCTGCTCAGACCTGCGCATCTAAAACTATAGGTAAGTCCTATATCTCTACAATAATGGTGGTCCAGTAAGTGTTTAAATACCTTACCCCACATTATTCGTTACAGGGTTAAATAACTTGTTGCCAGCTAAAAGATGATCGCCCATGCAGTAATTATCCAATAGGAGGCTCGTACCTATTTGCTTAGTTAAATCCAAGTGGCGACTTTTTTTGGCCAGGCAGTGCACCTTCGGACAATTCGGTCAGTGATCCCTGTCGGCTGGTACTTTGCTTACTTGAAGTTGAAGCACTGGTTGTTTACATTCTAGTCATGTAACTATCGTAAATTGCTTTGTGGTGTTTTTTTAAGTGTTGATAAAGATTTGTGGTGTTGCCTCAAGATGTAGCAACAGCAGCAAGGCAGGTTCTGCACAATACATGTTGTTGTGCAGCATTGTCTTTTTATAGCTAAAATAATTCCATACAACTGCTGCCCCTTTTTGGTACAGAACTTTGAGACGTATCAGCTTTTGTTGAATCTGACGCCATTGTGCAACCGGTTAAAGCACAGTGTTGACTTCTCCCTCTCCCTGCTCTGCTTCGCTCACTCGCAAGTCACGTGACCAGTCAAATCTCAGCCTTTGTGATTAGAAAACCTTGTTTTATCATATTGCGACATTATCGCAAATGTAATTTGCCCTACATTTTAAACATTTTGATTTGGTCAAAAGAAAAATCCAAACATATAACATAACTTCTTGTTTTTAGTGTTTTACCTTGTTTTATACAATACAGTACTTTGGTTTTATTGTTTTTATAACACACATTTTTATTTTAATATATTTTTATTGTTGTATATTGTTTGTACTCTGTGTTGTCAAGAACAGGTCACATTTGAAAATTAGTCCTCGTGACTCAATGAGACTAATCTGTATCAAGTTGTTTAAAAAACGTCCTTTTCTTACATTTATTCTGTTCCCTAAAACATGAACTTGTCTTTTTTCTTTTAGTATACAGTATAAAGTTTTTTTTGGTGCGGATTCCTCTTTAAAGTGAACACCGCCGCCGACTGGCGGAGCAGTAATGATCCATGTCCCTCAGAAGTGCCGCGTGAAGGCGTTTCAGACGAGGCGTTCCGTGTTGTGAACATCTGATTCCAGTCAGCATTTTGTTTTCACGGTCCGCTGGACAGCAGCTCCGCTCCGTGCTCTACATCTGCCCAAGTTGTGTGTGCCACTCCGTCCTCTTTTTATTACAAGCAGTTTTAACATTGGTACTGACAGATTTTGTCTTCAGGGTTTGATTTGTTTACAAAAATGTCTTTGTGTTTTGGAAATTGTACATTCTTGTATATTTTCAGTCACTCGGGATTTGTCAAACTTAATTTTTGTATTTATTTAAAGGGTCGATTAGACTTCTTGATTTTGAAGATGTTTAGCTTCTCATCCATGTTTCTCAATTCAAATTAAAACATGGGGCTTTCAGCGCTTGAAAAATGCTGTGAGTTGCTGCATAAACGAACAGATGCTCATTCTTTTATAATGCTGAAACTGTACATGAGGTATAAAACGGCAGTGGTGGGCAGCGCTAGTCCAAAAATTAGTTCCGCAATTTCTAAAGCGCTTATTAAGTTATTTAGGTCCGCAATTTCAAAAGCGCTTTTGTCTTAGGAAAACTAGCGGAAGCTAATTTTAAAGCGCAAGTTCAATACAACACTTGGTAGGTAGCCAGCAATGAGTTATGCAATATTTGCACTACACTGCCAACTAGCGGTGCATGAACTGTTATACACCTTCATCCTACCTATAACCACGAATCGCTGGGGATGTCATTTCCTAAAATAGACCTTTCGCTCATGTTCTAAAAATTAAAAAGTTGTTGAATGTGTTGGGGATTGCTATTTCGGCTGCTTCTTTGTCTTTTTCTTTTGTTTATTGTAGATTTTTCATAAAAAATGCATCGATAAAGTAATTTTAAAACTGTTTACTGGAAAACTGAATATCTACAATGCATTATGGGCACATGACAAAAGCAAAGCACGGAGTACAGGAAACATTAACCATTGCCTTCCTGCTACGTAAGCAGACACAGCAGCATTGTGGGAAATGTCTGTAAAATCAGAACCATGACTGAAAGCAACAGGAAGAATGGACATATACCTTCTCTCAATGATTGCTGTTAGTTGGGAGGGGAGCTGTAGAATGGATCACGTGCATTGTGATTCATAACAGTTAAACTTTCCACTGTTCAAGACAATGAATACTGATAGATACCGTAATTAGTTTTTAGCGGTACTGCATTTTAAATAGAAAAAGCGCAAAACCGCTTATGAATTACCGTATAAAAATTACAAGCCCAAAACCAGAAAAGTTGGCACGTTGTGGAAATCGCAAATAAAAACAGAATACAATGACTTGCAAATCTTTTTCAACCTATATTCAATTGAACACACTGCAAAGACCACATACGTAACGTTCGAACTGGTAAACTTTGTTATTTTTTGCAATAATTAGCTCATTTGGAATTTGATGCCTGCAACATGTTTCAAAAAAGCTGGCACAAGTGACAAAGAAGACAGAGAAATTTGAGGAATGCTCATCAAACACTTATTTGGAATATCCCACAGGTGAACATGCAAATTGGGAACAGGTGGGTGCCATGATTGGGTATAAAAGCAGCTTCCTTGACATGCTCAGTCATCCACATAGAAGGATGGGGCGAGGGTCACCACTCTGTGAACAAATGCGTGGGCAAATTGTCGAACAGTTCAAGAACAACTTTTCTCAACGAGCTATTGCAAGGAATTTAGGAATTTCACCATCTACGGTCCGTAATATCATCAAAAGGTTCAGAGAATCTGGAGAAATCACTACACGTAAGGGGCAAGGCCGAAAACCAACATTGAATGCCCGTGACCTTCGATCCCTCAGGCGGTACTGCATCAAAAACCGACATCAGTGTGTAAAAGATATCACCACATGGGCTCAGGAATACTTCAGAAAACCACTGTCAGTAACTACAGTTCGTCGCTACATCTGTAAGTGCAAGTTAAAGCTCTACTATGCAAAGCAAAAGCCATTCATCAACAAGATCCAGAAACGCCGCCGGCTTTGCTGGGCCCGAGCTCATCTGAGATGGACTGATGCAAAGTGGAAAAGTGTTCTGTGGTCTGATGAGTCCACATTTCAAATTGTCTTTGGAAACTGTGGACGTCGTGTCTTACGGACCAAAGAGGAAAAGAACCATCAGGACTGTTATAGGCGCAAAGTTCAAAAGCCAGCATCTGTGATGGTATGGGGGTGCATTAGTGCCCAAGGCATGGGTAACTTACACATCTGTGAAGGCACCATTAATGCTGAAAGGTACATACAGGTTTTGGAGCAACATATGCTGCCATCCAAGCGACGTCTTTTTCATGGACGCCCCAGCTTATTTCAGCAAGACAATGCCAAGCCACATTCTGCACGTGTTACAACAGCGTGGCTTCGTAGCAAAAGAGTGCGGGTCCTCCCCTGGCCTGCCTGCAGTCCAGACCTGTCCCCCATTGAAAATGTGTGGCGCATTATGAAACGTAAAATACGACAACGGAGACCCCGGACTGTTGAACAACTTAAGCTGTACATCAAGCAAGAATGGGGAAGAATTCCACCTGAAAAGCTTCAAAAATTGGTCTCCTCAGTTCCCAAACGTTTACTGAGTGTTGTTAAAAGGAAAGGCGATGTAACACAGTGGTAAATATGTCCCTGTGCCAACTTTTTTGCAATGTGTTGCTGCCATTGAATTCTAAGTTAATGGTTATTTGCAAAACAAAATAAAGTTTCTCCGTTCGAACATTAAATATATTGTCTTTGCATTCTATTCAGTTGAATATGGGTTGAAAAAGATTTGCAAGTCATTGTATTCTGTTTTTATTTGCGATTTGCACAACGTGCCAACTTTTCTGGTTTTGGGCTTGTAGTAAATCCGCTAAAGCGCAAACAAATTGTTTAGGTCCGCAATTAGCGCATTTGCGCTTTAGCGGGCTGGTGCCTACCACTGTAAAACGGCTTGTGTGGACTACGGCAACAAAATACTTAATTATGACATTTATTTTTGAAGCACAGGCCCCTTTTTATTCCAGCCACTTTGAGCTGTGATTATGTGGAGAAGTTATGAAGTAAAAACATTTTCACTGTTTTAGATGGGTCTTAAACCTCGATTTGGAGAAGTACGGTAGTTTCATTCTGACCAGATTGAGCTAATGGCTAACCCAACAGGGCCAAGACCAAACATTATTGAAAAAATACCAAACTTTTCACGATAATCTAATTATTTGAGATGCACCTGTACACATTTAACAACTTTAAACAAAATGCAGTGCGTTTAACAATAAAGGATGATCTTTTTGTAATAGTCTGGTCTTGTGTTTTATCTTTTGGTGCCGTCAGTTTTGTGTTGCATCAGTTAAGTGACACATCACCACTCGTACACAAACACCGCCAAGATAAACGACTTTAAAGTAATTATACCTGACTGTGATTGGGATTCTAATTGGGCTTATTGAGCTGAGAGCTGGTGGAAAAATTGTTTTACGATGGTGAGATTCCAGCAACTCCTCCGTGGTTAATGATCCCATTTTTCATTACATGGAGATGATGAAAAGTACCCTCATCTCTTCGCGCAAATAAAACGCAGAGCTCATTCTTTACCCTTTTTATGGAGTCATGTTTGCTCGGAGAGAGGGAGGACGGGCGTTTCTTTTGTTTCTTTTAAGTTTCATGCCTCATTAAGATGAGTGAGCTCTGCCTCTTTGTTTACACAGATAATACGAACAGCATTGCTTGAACAAATCCAAGCTGTAAAACCGTTCATTATTTGTCTGCTGCAGGTGGGATACGAGAATGCAGGGACCGTGGAGTTCTTGGTGGACAAACAAGGGAAACACTACTTCATTGAAGTCAACTCCCGACTCCAAGTCGAGCACACGGTCACCGAGGAAATCACTGAGTAAGTAGCAGATGTTTACTTGTCCGGATAGTTCCCGGCTGCTGGGCAGCTGCATAATTGTGCCGGTTGTCATTTTGCATGAGCGTGTGCCTGGCGTCATCTGTCTGCAGACAGGTGTGCAGCTTCAAGGTTGGAAGGGTTCCACTCTGTAAAATCTGCTGAATTTGTGTTTCAAACATGGAGCAGGTGCGGAGTCGGGGAAAAGATTTGGGGTAATGCATGCAAGACAAACCGAAACGGGGAAGGGAAATAATAGATGGAGATGTGCAGGCTGAGCGTAGTGAGAGAGAAGATTGATGGAAAGCTGACGAGAGGAAAGAAGTGAGAGATGTGAAGGGAGACGGCCTGAACTGGTCGGCTTGGTGAAGGAAGCTGAAAGGTTAGGGAGGGTGAGACAACAGTGAAATAAATAAGAGGAGTGAAGGTAATGAAAGTTATAAATAGCGTGGTGCTCTGTGTGATTTGCTGTGGTGAAACAGATGGGTCTCAAACTAAAACCAGAAACAACCAGAAAAACACGTTTATAACTGCTCATATTAATAAATCTCTCTCGTGCTAACTATATTAATTTTTTAAAATTCAGGAGCAAAACTGAAACACAAACCAGAACTAATGCAGTGTGCAAAGAGTTCACGATGGTTCAGGGGAAATAAAACGCCCCGTTTCCCTGGCAACTGCATGACTGACGACTTTATTTGGATTCTCGATTATTTTCTGCTCTTCTGTTTGGTTTCTGTCATCCCCTCCAGATTTCTATTTTTGCACCTTTTTTTTTAACTTTCAGGAGCTCTTTGATTCACTTTAAAAAAGGCTTTGTAAGAAATTAATTTGGCAGTAAGACCAAATCTTTTTGTGTCTTTAATACTGAAGCACATCTTGGTATGGGTTAACAAGGAAAACCAAGGTGGTAGTTTTATTTTAAGCCATGACAGGACACCAATTTAAATGGATTTATGGGGAATTTGACCAAATTACACTTTGAATGGGTGAAAATTAGTTTGGAGGGTTGAAAGGCTTGACATGGGTGTTTAACTGTGATTTGTGTGGAAGCTTTGTGGACGACACCTGCCTCGTCAACTAATGCCAATATCTCACTGGGAATCACCAAAATGTCTTGAAATGTTTGCAGAGATTCTCAGCTGTCTTGAGTTTTGAACGTGTTCAACAAAGTTTTTTTTTTTTAATGGTGACATTTGGCCTGTTGTGATAAACTATAGATCAATTAATCACATGATAAATGAAAATTATCAACATCATTTTCATTTATCGGCTTTGTTTCTTTATGTCGCTCTCTTTCTACTGGACACTGCATGACAACAAGCTCAACTCTGGTGCTCTTCACTGACCCCTCTCTTTTCTCTTTAAAATCTGTTTTAACCGTCAAAAATCACATTTTTGGATCATTAAAAGCAGCTAAGCTACGAGCTAAGCTAAAAGGCCGACCTCGGGGGGGAAAAACCTCTGTCTTGTCGAAGCTTAAAAATTCACGGTTGAAACCTGTGCCTTTGTGTAAAGTTTTTCTTTGTAAAAAGAAGCTGAGAACTTGTTTATTGATTTTTATTATTATTTTTTAATTAAAAGCCTTGTGTGAAAAATGTATGCTCAAGAGCTCAAACCACACCGAGTGTCTGCCATTTTGAGAACCGAAGCGAGACGGTCCATGTCACATCAAAAGGCTCCCTTCCCATTTTTCTTAGAGGCATGTTGCGCGCTCCCTCACTATCCATCCTTCTGTTCAGTCTTACACTGCCATCCGGTGGTCAAAAAAGGTACTACACGCAAATCAAATTGAAAATTTCTTCTTAAATTTGACGATTGCTGTTTATTGTCAAATTTCAAGCAATATTATTGTTTATCGCAATAATTTCTGAGACAATTAATCGCCCAGCAAAATTTATCATGATAGGCCTAGGTGAGTCATTTCATCTAAACTTTGTAGCAGACATGCTACAGGCATGCCTAACCTGTCTTGAATCAGAGCAGACAAAAACATGTCTAGATATGAAAACCACACAGAAGATGGATCATTGTTGAAGAACTCGTCTAAATCTGCCAGTGCTTACTTAAAAAATGTAAATTAAATCATAAACTCTGGAAAAGCTGCCAAGGTGGGTACAACATGGGCAGAGGCGGAAAAGCTGCCAAGGTGGGTACAACATGGGCAGAGGTGGTTAAAATAAAGTTTTACAAACTGCTCAGGAAAATTTTTTTTTTTAAACTGGTCCACCAAAAAGCAGTTAAATGACTTGCTGGTTTAAGGAGCAACCACTCTGACTTCAGAGCCTGCAATAAAGACTTGTTTATTTTTATTTTTCCAGTGTTGAGTCTCCATCTCGTCTACAACAGTCACCGCTAAGAGCAAGATGACTTTAAGCTGTTAAAATGGCAAACGCACAAGTTGATGCACATCAACCATATCTTCATTTCCATGCCGTTCTTTTTTTTAATCTTTCTGTTGGAAGTGCACTTTATTAAGACGTGCCGTCAGAGGGGTGTAGGAAAGTCTGTGACTATGAGAAATTGTTTGGAGGCCTAACAATAGCAAAAATAGCTAAACAGAACTCCTTGGCTGTGTGTAGGCGTCATCTATCGTTAATATAATCAAAATACCAAAGTTAAACATGGAAAAAAATGTTATTTAATAAAACAAACACTGGCATTCTTGTGCTTCATCTGTGCATTGAACATGCTGCATGACAGGAGTCAAAAACACTTTAAAATATTTAGGCTTCGAAGAGTGAATAATTTATCAGTATGGGAAGAACGGGAGGGAGCTCAGAATCTATCCCAGCCCATAAAAAAATATATATATATATAAAAACAAAAACAAAAAACTGTGCTTTCAGCAGCCTAAAACAAAATAAATTCTGTTCAGCAGAAGACAAACAACCTTGTACGCCAAGTGCTAAGAACCTGAGGGGAAACACGTACTAGCTAAATACTCACGCCTAGAAGTGTGAATTTTTAAGACCCCGATCCCAAGAAATAAACTTCTACATTCACGTCAATTACTGTAAACTCCTACTGGACAGTGCACAAACATAAGCCTTAAGGGGCTGAGATGGTGTAGAGGCAGGGCAGCCGGCTCAGGATCAGAAGGTCTCGGGTTCGATCCCCGGTCACTGCATACCTCATTGTCCCTGGGCAAGACACTTAACTCCGACTTGCTCCCGGTAGGACTGGTTGGCGCCTTAATAATAATAATAATAATGAATTTAATTTATAACGCACTTTTCATTAATGAAAATCTCAAAGTGCTACAAAGTGCAACAAAATTAAAAGTCAAATAAAACAAGTGATAAAACAAGTAAAATCAATAATAGTATTAACTAAGATCAAAGATGGAATCATGAGGAGGCAGAGTAGGCTCGCTTAAAAAGAAAGGTCTTCAAGTCGCTCTTAAAGTCAACCAGTGACTGTGGAGCTCTCAGGCACTCAGGAAGAGAGTTCTATTGGCGGGGGGCAGCCACACTGAAAGCCCGGTCTCCCATGGTCCTTAATTTAGTTCTTGGAATGTGAAGGAGATTACTGTTCTGTGACCGTAGAGACCGGGTGGATGAATATGGAACAAGAATGTCCTTTAGATAATCTGGTGAAGTTCCGTGTAAGCATTGAGTCAGAGTCAGAGTCAGAGTCAGAGAGAATTTATTGTCATTTGCACCGCATGTAGTACATGTGTTGAAAACGAGATTATGTACACAGGGTCCCAGTTACATCCAACAACAAATGCAAGAGAAAAACAATAATAACATCTAGGATTAACTAAGAGAGACATCAGCTAGTAATACACTAAGCCCTAATGTAGTAGAAAAACATCATTATAAACAGCAGCACGAACATGAGCAGATGGTCACAGATGAACGCAGATAGTCACAGATGAACGCAGCAACAAGAAACAGATCAGTATCAGCATGATGTGACATTTTGCAGTGTTTATTCTTATTATTTATTTATTCATGAGTCTGACAGCCTCAGGGTAGAAGCTGTTCCTCAGCCTAGTGGTTCTACATTTGATGCTCCTCAACCTCCGTCCCGAGGGGAGTGGTGCAAAGAGTGAGTGTGCTGGGTGAGTGAGGTCTTTCATGATGCAGGTGGCTCTTTTTCTGCATCTGGAGGTGTAGATGTCTGTGATGGTGGGGAGACTGACTCCCACAGACTTCTGTGCAGCCTTCACCACTCTTTGTAGAGCTTTCCTCTCTGCAACTGTGCAGCCTCCATGCCACACGTTGATGCTGGAGCACAGGACGCTCTCCACTGCACACCTGTAGAACGAGGTGAGGACTGATGTGTAATGAGAGCAGTTTTGTACTGAATTCTGTAGGTGACAGGAAGCCAATGAAGGTTATGGAGAATGAACGTAATATGTTCAAATTTACAAACTCTCACCAAAATCCTTGCTGCACTGTTTTGAAGCAAACAAAAAAATGCATGGAAGCCTACCGCTACTGGTGTATGAATGTGTGTATGAATGGGTGGATGGTTGGTACTGTGAAGCGCTTTGGGGCCCCTCAAAGGGGGCTTGAAAGCGCTATATAAGTAAGCTCCATTTACCATTTACCATACAGACACCTTTTTTATGGTAAGCAGACTTGAATTGTAATCTGAACACATTATGAAAGAAAAGGTCTAAAAAAAAATGAGGCTGACTGAGGTTTCAGTGTTGCTTAATTTTTTTGTTTTTAGTTTATGCTAAATGCTTAATGGACCCGTGCACTTAATTAAAAACCAACAAATGCAAATGTGTTTCAATATGAGATTTGAAAATGGCATGGGTTGGAGCTGCAGAATATATGGGGACACGGAGATCCCTCGCCTATCATTCAAGAGAACCCCGTGGTAGGTTGATATCCGCAAAGTAGTGGCAACATATTTATTATTCATATACTGTACAGTGTTTAACCAAACTTTTTAGGTAGCACGTCTGTATTGTGAGCCGCTAGCTTATTGCTACATCAGTGCCGGCTGTCGTCGTGGGGTGGGTAGGTTTGGTTTGGTAGGCAGGGCGCATGGTTTTGTTGAAAGGACCGGGCGTCCTACTGGCATAATGGTAGGCAGCGTTTTCCCTAGATCAGTTCCCTTGGTGGGGTGGTACAGAGTCACATCTGGATTGCCCGCCCGCTAGCTTAACGCTACATAGCTGCCGGTTTTAATTGATGACAGTGGTGGGACAGCGGGATGGAGTTATGTCTGTTGCCCACCTGCTAGCTTAGCGCTATGTTGCTGCTGGTTTTTATCAATGAAGTGGGAGGTGGCGGGGGACAAAGGGATGGGATGGAGTAATGTCTGTTTTGCCTGTCTGCTAGCTTAGTGCTACATTGCTGCCAGTAATTGTCGACGGTGGGGAGTGAAGCGGTACATCAGTAGCCCCACTTGTATAATGGTAGGGGAAAGTCTGCTTTATAAACCCTTCCCACACTCCTACAAACCTTTCCCACTCTCTTATTAACCTTTTCCTGTAATAAATTTAGCGGAGAACACTGGAAATTCAACCGGACACAGAACACATTCATTAAGCTTTATTTTGAAAAGACTGTCTTGTCACAAGTCTGACGAGGTGAATCTGGAAAATCCAGGGCACAGAAACTTAGTGAGGGGATCAGTCAGGAGCATGAAATAATAGCTGGCCATTTCCTTGTGCAAGGCTTTCAATAATCTGGTGCCGGATGGAGAACAGGGGAGCACTTAGATGCTACGACCACCAGGTGAGAAGAATTATGCTGATCACAGCGGAGCAGGTGGGCGAGGTGAACACAAGGCTGGAATCGTGACATTCACACTGTCTTATAAACCCTCCATATGCGCTTAAACACTTTGCCGATGCAGATGATTACAATGAGATGAATGTACAGTACACACAATATAAAAACAGGTTTTAAAAAAGCTGCGATACAGTGAACTACGATAGAGCGAGGGATGACTGTAGTTGGTTCCATGATTTAGGGGTACAGCTGTGATGTCCTGGTCACCCACAAGTACCAGCCTGGACCTTGGGTCAGCTCATGGTTAATGATCTTCAAACCTAGGAGATCTATAGGCCACATACGGAGTTCATAGGATCAGAAAGATCCATTTTATCGAGTCCATTAAGCTCGCCAGGATCCGTAAGGCCATCAGCCTTCCCCCTACACCATAGAGATGTGGGGCACTGTAGATGTACGGGGAGGAGATGAAATAAAATTCTGCATGAAGTTTTATCTATTTCATCCACTGCCCTTCATCCAGTCAGAATCACATATTCATTTTTCCATTTCTGCTTTTATCTTTTCACGCCGCTGCCTCTTGTCTTCCCCTTCTCTTCTGACGTCCTTTCAGGCCTGTCAGCTTCCCCCTCTGTGTCCACTCCTCACTGTCAGTCAGTCCCATCACTCCTCTGTAAGCCTCATCTCATCAGTCTCACCTTTCATTTGCAATCACCCCCCAGCTCCAGCATTTGTGAACACTTTACCCTCACTTATTTCTTTCGCCTCGTCCCCCGACTCGCACCTCATCTTTTGTGCTTTCATGAACGCGTCCTTTCCTGATCTTTCTTCCTCCGTCTGCCCTCTTATCCGGCTGTTTGGTC
>JBBPBX010060478.1:0-13472 GCA_038048925.1 Garcialebias charrua
TCAGAGCACACTGTATATGTACCAGCAGTGGTGTAGATATTAGAGTAGTGTAAATAAATGTAAACAGTAGTAATTACATGTAAGCAGTAGTAATAAAAGTAAACAGTATTAATAAATGTAAACAGAGAATGTAAACAGTATTATGATTATAGGCAGTGATGTAATACAGACATTAGTGCAAGTATGAGAAGTAGTGCAAACTGTATGAGCACATGACCGAGAGTTTAGTGAAAAACTTTGTGTTGAGTGATAATGTGTGAGAAAGTTTTAGTGTTAAGGCAGTTCAAATGGGAGGGGGGGCAGAGCAGGCAGAGTGTTTAGCATTCTGACTGCCTGATGAACAGAGCTGTCTCTCAGTCTGCTGGTTCGAGCCTGGAGACTCCTCAGTCTCCTCCCTGATGGCAGTAGTCTGAAGCAGCTGTGTAGTGGGTGTGTGGGATCACCTGCCATGCGGTGGGCTTTCCGAGTGAGGCGTTTGCTGTGTAAGTCCTGCAGTGAGGGCAAGGAGGTGCCCACGATCTTCTCAGCTGCTCTCACAATGCGCTGGAGGCTCTTGCGGCAGGATGCAGTACATGCACCAAACCACACAGTGATGCAGCTGGTCAGGACACTTTCTATGGCACCTCTGTAGAAGGTGCTCATGATGGGGGTTGAAGCTCCAGCCCTTTTCAGCTTGCGGAGAAAGTAGAGACGCTGGTGAGCCTTCTTTGCCAGTGCTGCAGTGTTCCTGCTCCAGGACAGGTCCTTTGAGACGTGCACTCCCAGGAACTTGGTGCTGTCTACTCTCTCCACTGCGGTGCTGTTGATGGTCAGAGGGGCATGTTGGGCATCCTTCTTCCTGAAGTCCACAACAATCTCCTTTGTCTTCTCCACGTTGAGAGTGAGATTGTTGTGTCCGCACCACAAGGCCAGGCGGCTCACCTCGTTCCTGTAGTCCGTCTCATCGTTGTTGCTGATGAGACCCACCACTGTTGTGTCGTCCGCAAACTTGATGAAGTGGTTGGAGCTGTACGATGGTGTGCAGTCGTGTGTTAGCAGGGTGAATAGAAGGGGGCTCAGCACACATCCTTGTGGGGCCCCTGTGTTCAATGTGATGGTGCTAGATGTGTTACTCCCGACCCGCACTGTCTGTGGTCTCCCGGTCAGGAAGTCTAGCAGCCAGTTACACATTGAGGTGTTCAGCCCCAGACTGTCCAGTTTAAGGATGAGCTGTTGGGGGATGATGGTGTTAAATGCCGAGCTGAAGTCGATGAACAACATTCTAACATAGGAGTCCTTCGTGTCCAGATGTGTGAGAGCTGTGTGAAGGGCAGAGGAGATGGCATCGTCGGTTGAGCGATTAGGTCGGTATGCAAATTGGAAGGGATCCAGGGAGTCAGGGAGGACAGATGTGATGCTTTTCATGACTAGCCGTTCAAAGCACTTCATCAGGATGGGGGTGAGTGCTACTGGGCGATAGTCATTGAGGCATGCGGGCGTTGCCTTCTTTGGGACAGGGATGATGGTGGTGGCTTTGAAACAGGTGGGGACGATGGCCTGGCTCAGTGAGATGTTAAAGATGTCCGTGAAGACCGCTGCGAGTTCCCCTGCACAGTCCTTCAGCACACGACCAGGTATGTTGTCAGGACCAGAGGCCTTCCGGGCGTTAATCTTGATGAATGATCGCCTTACGCTGTCTGAGGACAGCGTCAGCACCTGGCCATCAGGAGAGGGGGGGAGTTTATGTGCTGGTGTGCCGTTACTTGCCTCGAACCGAGCAAAGAACTCATTCAGTTCATTCAGCGCAGAGGCTGAGCTGTCACAGGTCTGTGGGGGTGGTTTGTAGTTTGTGATGGTCTGTATACCCTGCCACAGACTGCGTGTATCCCTGCTGTCCTTGAAACGGTGAGCTATTTTCCCAGAATACTGCTTCTTTGCCTTTCTGATGCCCCGGTCCAGGTTGTTTCTGGCTGCCCTCAGGCCCACCTGATCTCCCGCTTTGAAGGCAGCATTCCTGGCTTTCATGAGTCTGTGAACCTCAGCTGTCAGCCATGGCTTCTGGTTAGCCCGAACAGTGATGGTTTTAAGGTTGGTTACATCATCAATGCACTTGGTGATGTATGAACATACAGTGTCTGAGTACTCCTGGAGACATAAGTTGTTGTTTGTGGTAGCAGCTTCTTTGAACATACTCCAATCTGTGGTGTCAAAACAGTCCTGGAGTGCCTCTGAAGACCCCTCTGGCCACACTCGTATCTGCTTGCGGACTGGTTTTGTGACTTTCACCAGTGGCCTGTATGCTGGCTTTAGCATAACACAGATATGGTCAGAAGCACCAATGTGGGGGAGGGGGATGGCTCTGTAGGAATTTTTCATGGTGGTGTAAACCTGGTCCAGGGTGTTGTTTCCTCTTGTTGCAAAGTTTATGTTTCTGTATGTTTTTGGGAGAACACTCTTTAAATCTGCATGGTTGAAATCACCAGCCGTGATGAGAAAAGCATCAGGATGGGCTGTTTGTTGCTCACTGATGTGCAGATATAGTTCATTTAGTGCCTCACTTCTATCTTTGCTGTTGGAGCTTGGGGGGATATATACAGCAACAATCAAAACAGCTGTAAACTCCCTCGGTAAAAAGAACGGTCTGCATTTAATAGTCATGAACTCCACTAAATGTGAGCAGTGTTTGTAGACCACAGCAGCATCACGACACCATGCGTTGTTGATGTAAACACAGAGCCCCCCTCCCCTTTTCTTACCTCCCTCGAGGGTTCGGTCCGCTCTGTAGCATGTTAGCTGCTCCAGCTGAATAGCATGGTCCAGAACGTTGTTGTTGAGCCACGTTTCCGTGAATACAAACACACAGCAGTCTCTCACAGTCTTTTGTGTCGTTCGTAGCAGGCGTATATAATCCAATTTGTTGTCCAAGGAGCGCACGTTAGCCAGAACCATGGATGGAATAGCCGGCCTGTGTGGGCTAGCTGCTAGCCTAGCTCTGATACCTCCGCGCTTACCCCGCTTCTGTTTCCTGTCACGCCGCTTGTGGCGTTTCCATGGCGGGCGCGGTGAAGCGTCACGCCGCTTGTGGTACTTCCACGGCGGGCGCGATGAAGGGAAGGTCCGGGCTGGCTTCCAGAGCAGCTCGCAGTCACGAAGCTCATGTAACTCCTCTTCGAGCTCATGTAGCTTCTCCTGGAGTTCGCTGTTTATTCCCAAATGAGCGGTTTTTCCGACATCAAGCAGGAATTCACGGCTATACTTGCGTTCTTGAACACGTAGACAAGACAAAGACGTGCCGGCAAGTTGCGGCGTGCAGGACAAAACAGACGAAAGCACCGTGTTGCTGGGAGAGAGAGAAGCCGCAACGTTTGCACGCGCCGCCATATTTGGTACATCCCCATACCATCAGTGATGCAGGCTTCTGAACGGAGCGTTGATAACAACTAGGGCTATCCTTGTCCTCTCTGGTCCGGATGACATGGCATCCCAGTGTTCCATAAAGAACTTCAAATCGTGACTCATCTGACACAGAACAGTCTTCCATTTTGCCACACTCCATTTTAAATGACCCCTGGTCCAGTGCAAACGTCTGAGCTTGTGGAGCTTGCTTAGAAATGGCTTCCTCTTTGCACTGTAGAGTTTCAGATGGCACGGTGGATTGTGTTCACTGACAATGCTTTCTGGAAGTATTCCTGAGCCCATTCTGTTATTTCCTTGACAGTGGCATTCCTGTTTGAGGTGCAGTGACGTTTAAGGGCCCGGAGATCACGAGCATCCAGTAGAGTTTTACGGCCTTGACCCTTACGCACAGCGATTGTTCCAGATTCTCTGAATCTTTTGATGATGTTATGCACGGTTGATGATGATAACTTAAAAGTCTTTGCTATTTTACGCTGGGTAACACCATTCTGGTATTGCTGCACTATCTTTCTGTGCAACAATGGTGGAATTGGTGATCCTCTTACCATCTTGGCTTCTGAGAGACACTGACACTCTGAGAAGCTCTTTTTATACCCAATCATGTTGTCAATTGACCTAATTAGTGTTAATTGGTCTTCCAGCTGTTTGTTATATGCTCAATTTCCTTTTTCCAGCCACTTATTGCTACTTGTCCCAACTTTTTTGGGATTTGTTGACACTGTGAAATTTTGAATCAACATATTTTTCCTTTAAAATGTTACATTTACTCAGATTAAACTTTTGATCTGTCATCTATGTTCTATTACCAATTAAAAATTGACATTTGGCATCTCCACATCATTGCATTCAGTTTTTATTCACAATTTGTTTAGTGTGCAAGATGAATGAAAGTTTGTTTTTGACACTTTTTTTACCCTCTTTACCAGTTTTAAAAACTTTACATAAGAAACCAACATAACATCTTTTTTTATTTTACTTCTGAGACTTGTTTGATAAGATGCTCATTGATCTTCAGATTCACTTTGCATTGCTAATAATCTGAGACCAGGCTCTTGAAGAAAAGCAAACTGACACTATTTTGTAAACTTTTATTGTACAATATGACTTTTCAGACCATACAGCAGTAGATCAACAAAAACATGGCAGTTGTGCTGAGACAGACACAGAATCTTTCAAAAATATAACTACTGTATGTTATAAACATTCATCTGAAAACCTGTCAAAAGTGAAAATCGTTTGACATAAACTAAAAAAGAAGTGGGCCAAGGACTGAGCCTTGTGGCATACCTGTATTAACACGTCTAAAGAGTGACTGAAACACCATATTGTTATTAAAATGGACAAAGCAGCTTCAGGGGACAACATGTAAAAAAAAAGAACTCTTTACATCAGCACAAGTTGTACACATTTTTTTGCTCAAGATTCAATAATTACCGATGTGATGACTAACTTTTTTCACAACTGTGTTTTATGTCATTCACATTCACAACACCTAAACTAAGTGCTAATTTGTGTATCGGCACATTATTTATAGATTTTAAGAGTATTTCCACATCCATTAAAAAATGCAGTTGTGAAATTTGTTAGATGTGAACAAGCTTACCAAGTTAACAAAACATTTGAATATTTCTTGAAGTACTGTACATGTAGGATTTCTGAGGTTTTGTCCCGTCTCTTTCTGTTTCCCCATATTTTCTGATTCAGCTCTCTGTTTTCCCTGCTTGTGTTCAGCCCCTGTCTCACCTGTGTCTCATGTTAATCACCACAGGTGGCTGTCGTTGTCCTAATCAGTGTGTGTGTGTGTGTGTGTGTGTGTGTGTGTGTGTGTGTGTGTATATCCAGCTCTCTTCTGCCTTGTCTTTGTCTCCGGATTGTCCTTCAATGATGTCTTTGTCTGCCTCCCGTCCTGTCTGCCCTGGTCGGTTTTCTGCACCAGTAGTGGCTGCCCTGTCAGCCTTTTGAGTTTGTTTTTGGAGAATAAATATTTTGATATTTTACCTGGAGCCTCCTTGTCATCTTCCTGCACTTGGGTTCAACACTCCTGATGGCAGATCATGATAGTACGTCTTGCAACTGAGATGGCGGCATAACACTCTTGTGAGACTGTTTTTATTTCCAATTATGTTTATGTTAAAACATTTTAAAATGTAATATTTTTAATCGTTCTTTTTGTTTGTTAATGTCTAAGAAAAGACAGTGATTTGGATTAAAAAAACAACAACAAAACAATAAGCACCATCTTACCTTCCTGAGTTGGCAGCTGATTTGTTTAGGAAAATTGAGCTAAACTTTTGCATTTATGCTGTTTGGAAAAGATGAAACGAGTTTAAAATGTACTAAATGACGTTATTAGATCCAACTTTTGTTTATTACAAGTTTCAGAAAACTTCAATTACTTATTATATCATTATAACTTCACTTAATGATAGACTGGTACATGGCATGTATGAAGACAGCAGGACATGTATGAAGACAGCAGGACATGTATGAGGACAGCAGGACATGTATGAGGACAGCAGGACATGTATGAGGACAGCAGGACATGTATGAGGACAGCAGGACATGTATGAGGACAGCAGGACATGTATGAGGACAGCAGGACATGTATGAGGACAGCAGGACATGTATGAGGACAGCAGGACATGTATGAGGACAGCAGGACATGTATGAGGACAGCAGGACATGTATGAGGACAGCAGGACATGTATGAGGACAGCAGGACATGTATGAGGACAGCAGGACAGTGGTGAGATGTGCTGTAGGAGTGACAGATAGCTTCAAGGTGGAGGTGGGAGTGCATCAAGGATCGGCTCTGAGCCCTTTCTTGTTTGCTCTGGTGATGGACCGACTAGCAGATGAGGTCAGGCAGGAATCCCCATGGACTATGATTCAGATTCAGATTCAGTTTATTATTGCCATTGTCAATGAACAGGATTCACAGACTAGGAATTTGCTTCGGCATAGCGGTGGATAAAATATAGAAACATAAAACATAAAAAACATAAACCATAAAACATCAATACAATCAATACAATGAAACCTACATTGTACAATATAATACAAAACCTACTAAGAAACAGCGCAATTAGAGTGGCAATCAAAATACAGTGATACAGTGATTCCCAATCAAAATACAAAATACAGCGACCAAGGCAAGTTATGAGGTAACATGGTTATGAGTGTTCAAAAGTCTGACAGCAGAGGGGAAGAAACTGTTTTTATGGCGGGAGGTTCTGGTCCCAATTGACCGAAGCCTCCTGCCTGAGGGGAGTCGTTCGAACAGACCGTATGCAGGGTGAGAAGGGTCAGCTGTGATCCGACCTGCTCGCCTCACAGTCCTGGAGACGTACAGGTCATGGAGAGATGGGAGACTACAGCCGATTACCTTCTCAGCAGAGCGCACAATGCGCTGCAGTCTGTGTCTGTCCCTGACAGTGGCCCCGGCGTACCACACTGTGATGGACGCGCTGAGAATGGACTCGATGATGGCCGTGTAGAACTGCACCATCAGCTTGGCCGGCAGCTTGGCCTTCCTCAGCTGTCGCAGGAAGTACATCCTCTGCTGAGCCTTTTTGATGAGGGAGCTGATGGTTGGCTCCCACTTGAGGTCCTGGGTGATGGTGGTGCCGAGGAACCGGTAGCAGTCCCCAATGATGATGGGGGTGTTGTTAAAGGTGATGGGGGGCAGAGGGGCTCTGTCTTTCCTGAAGTCCACAATTCATTCAACCTTTATTTAGTCAGGTAAATCTTATTGAACCTCATGGGCTCATTTACGAAAGCGACCTGCTAAAACTAAAGAACAATGAACAGCAATGGTAGAATTTCCTTAAACAATAAACAAACAATAAACAATAGAAAACAAAAAAGAGAAAAAACAAAAGAAAGAAATACTTTTTTTTTTTTTTAACAAAGTATCAAAAAACTAGCAAAACATAAGGTAGACGTATAAAATCAAAGACAGGAACAAATCTGCATTGGTTTTTGCCAGGATTCCAACAGATTCTGAAAACCATTTAGAGAAGTCAAGGTCGAGAGCTTCAGATCTTTTTGTAAGATATTCCATGAAGCAGGAGCAGAATAGGAGAAGGCCCTTTTTCCAAGTTCAGTCCTCACTGACGGAACACTGCAGGTAATCATGTCCTGAGAGCGCACACTGTAGCTGCACTCACACAAAGACATGTAGGAGGAGATGTATGAGGGCAGCAGACCAAGAAGTGATTTAAAAATGAAAATAAATAATAAATAAATAAATAATAATAATAGATCCACTGTCTTCTGGGTGTTGAGCTTCAGGTTGTTGTTGCTGCACCAGGTCACCAGCCGACCCAACTCTCTCCTGTACGCAGACTCATCATCATCCGAGATGAGCCCGATGAGGGTGGTGTCGTCCGCAAACTTAATAAGTTTTACGGAGTAAAAAAAAGTGATGTTTGCAGATGGCATTGAGATCTGTGGTGAGAACATGTGGAAAAGAACTTGGAGAGGTGGAGGTATGCACTAGAAAGAAGAGGAATGAAAGTCAGCCGTAGTAAGACAGAGTACATGTGTGTGAATGAGAGGGAGGAGGTGGAACAGTGAGGCTACAAGGAGCAGATGTCACAAAGGTGCAGGACTTCAAGGACTTGGGGTCCACTATCCAGGAAAATGGGGAATGTGGTAAAGAGGTGAAGAAGAGAGTCCAGGCAGGATGGAGTGGATGGAGAAAAGTTTCAGGAGTGATTTTTTCATTCATTCATTCAACCTTTATTTATACAGGCTAGCCTCGTTGAGTCACGGGGACTCATTTACAAGAGGGACCTGTCTCACTCACACCAAACAACCATCCACTCTCACACTCACACCTAGGGTCAATTTAGAGTCACCAATCAGCCTAACAAGCATGTTTTTTGGTCTGTGGGAGGAAACCGGAGTACCCGGAGGAAACCCACGCATGCACGGGGAGAACATGCAAACTCCACCCAGAAAGGCCCCGGACCGGGATTTGAACCGGCAACCTTCTCGCTGAGAGGCAGCAGCTCTACCAGTTGTGCCACCGTGCTGCTGATTTGTGACAAAAAGGTGTCAGCAAAGGTCAAAAAGTTTACAAGACAGTGGTGAGACCAGCTATGTTGTATGGTCTGGAGACAGAGACATGGACAAAAAGACAGGAGAAAGAACTGGAAGTGTCAGAAATGAAGATGCTGAGGTTCTCCTTAGGAGTGACAAGGATGGATAAGATCAGGAATGAGATCATCAGAGGTACAGCACATGTTGAACAACTGGGAGATAAAGTTAGGGAGGCCAGACTGAGATGGTTTGGACATGTCCAGAGGAGGGACAGTGGTTTGGACATGTCCAGAGGAGGGACAGTGGGTATATTGGTAGAAGGATGTTAGAAATGCAGCTGCCAGGAAAAAGACACAGAGGAGATATCTGGATGCAGTTAGAGAGGACATGGAGGTAGTTTGAGTGAGATGGAGGATGACCTCTGAAGAGGGAAAAGCTGTAAGAAGAAGAAGATTATACTGTAACTTCAATTAAATTAAAT
This sequence comes from Garcialebias charrua, assembly GCA_038048925.1. Taxonomy (NCBI): domain Eukaryota; kingdom Metazoa; phylum Chordata; class Actinopteri; order Cyprinodontiformes; family Rivulidae; genus Garcialebias; species Garcialebias charrua. Next base: position 8,924 of record JBBPBX010060478.1, read on the forward strand.
TCAGGCTAAACAAAGGTAATCGTTCTGAATCAGTCAGAAACTGAGAGCAGTACTATTGATTGTGCCGTGGTATCATCAAAAACCTTCCTGTGGCTCATTTGAAGACTGGATAAGAGACTTTATGTGTAAAGTACCAAGTGAATGGCTTGTAGTCTGGTGAAACTGAGACTTGCACATGCAAATAAAGGTAGAAAATAACTAACACAAACGGCAATAATGTTTGAAGTTGTTGGACTAAATGTTAAATCTACTTCTACTATTTCTGTTAATCTAGAGACCAGCAGCGAATTAATTCACATCCCATCCCTGGTTCGTCATGGCATTGAGGGGAGCCCCCTGCTTCTGTCTGTGGAGACCCTCTTTTCACTGGATGAAGCCGAGATCCAGGGGACTTGGTCTCACACCAAACCAAGTGGAACCCGGACCACGTTGGTCACATTTACCAACGACACAGTGATCACTGACATGATGTACCGCAACCACCTCCTCTTCAAACAACCCAATGTGTCTTTGCTGATCTTGAAATTAAACCGGGACAGTGAAGGGGATTATGACCTGAGCCTCAACATCAAGTTTCACAACAGAAAAGGACGGGTCACAAAGGAGGAGAAGACAATCCATGTAACAGTGGATGGTGAGCCTCTTGTTCACTAAATGTTTACATGATGTTTATTGGGTGTCCAAATTGACTAATGCTTCATGTTTTTCTTCCCCGTAGTACCCATCTCCACTCCACTCATTGAGAAGAGCCCATCTCATCCAGTTGTAGAAGACAAAGCAAACGTAACTTGGACTTGTTCTGTTGAGAGAGGAACCAGAGTTGTGTTCCAGTGGCTAAGGGATGATATTGTGCTGACTCCCAGTAAGAGATACCATTTCAGTCAAGATAACTCTGCATTGGTGATTAGCCCTGTGACAAAAATGGACAAAGGAAGTTATCGCTGTGTGGCCAGTAACTCAGTGAGCCGGGGCCAGTCCAGCAAGGTGGTGGAACTCAGTGTTTACTGTAAGTAACTCTGTTAATTCCAAGAAAATCAGTCTTTATTAAGAGTAAAAGTAGCAGCTTTGAATGTTATCATGATCATTGGGAAACTTAGGTTTCGTCCTATTTTATCCTCAGAATCCAATTTTTTGTTGTCCTTGTAATAATATAGGCAGGGGATCAGTTTTACTGATTTACCTATACTTTGAGGTGAATTTGAGCAGGGTTTAGACTGACACAAATTATCATCAATAATTCACGGGTTCTCACTTTTTCAGATTAAATTCAATAAATCTGTGACTCGGTGATGGGATGTAAAAGACATGAAACATTAATTTATGTTGAAACAGCAGAGCTGGATCATTTAATTAACAAATCATTAAATTACATCACACATATGTACATGGTTTGGTCGACCGGAATTTCCTATAACTAACTGTAGACATATTCAAATTTAGATACAGCAGACAAGTGATGGGATAACATATTACTTTTATATCTGTCGGCACATTAACTTAAAGTTTAGTTAACTGGCTTAAGAAATAAAGTTTAAGGAGAAAGTTTAGGAGGAAGATGGAGGATGAAAGATGGAGGGAGTGGTGTGTTTAACCAGGAAACATGGCAGCTCTCAGGCCGATCTCGGCTAAACGTTGGTACACTTTGGCAAAGCATCTGACGACTTTGTTACCTCGTGAAGACGATCAATCCCCCTTGGTCCAACTGGTCAAGTCAGTTTACTGTTTTTAGCGTCTCCAGACGTTTGCCTCAACTCGAACCGCAGTAACGGCATTTCCTGGTTTGAGTTTTCAGAATAAAAACTTTCCATCCATCCATCCATCCATCCATTTTCTTCCGCTTATCCGGGGTCGGGTCGCGGGGGTAGCAGCCTAAGTAGGGAGGCCCAGACTTCCCTCTCCCCAGCCACTTGGAGCAGCTCCTCTGGGGGAATCCCAAGGCGTTCCCAGGCCAGCCGAGAAACATAGTCCCTCCAGCGTATCCTGGGTCTTCCTCTGGGTCTCCTCCCGGTGGGACATGCCCGGAACACCTCACCAGGGAGGCGTCCAGGAGGCATCCTAACCAGATGCCCGAGCCACCTCAACTGGCTCCTCTCGATGTGGAGAAGCAGCGGCTCTACTCCGAGTCCCTCCCGGATGACTGAGCTTCTCACCCTATCTCTAAGGGAGAGTCCAGCCACCCTGCGGAGAAAACTCATTTCAGCCGCTTGTATCCGAGATCTTGTTCTTTCGGTCATAACCCAAAGCTCATGACCATAGATGAGGGTGGGAACGTAGATCGATCGGTAAATTGAGAGCTTTGCCTTTTGACTCAGCTCTCTCTTCACCACGACAGACCGGTACAGCGCCCGCTTCACTGCGGACGCTGCACCTATCCGCCTATCGATCTCACGCTCCAGTTTTCCCTCATTCGTGAACAAGATCCCGAGATACTTAAACTCCTCCACTTGGGAAGGACCTCCTCCCCGACCCGGAGAGGGCACGCTACCCTTTTCCGGCTCAAGACCATGGCCTCGGATTTGGAGGAACTGATCCTCATCCCGGCCGCATCACATTCAGCTGCAAACCGCTCCAGCGAAAGCTGTAGATCACGAGCTGATGAAGCCAATAGGACCACATCATCTGCAAAAAACAGAGAAGCGATTCTAAGGCCACCAAAACGGATCCTCTCAACACCTTGGCTGCGCCTAGAAATTCTGTCCATAAAAGTTATAAACAGAATCGGTGACAAAGGGCAACCTTGGCGGAGTCCAACTCTCACCGGAAACGAGCCTGACTTACTGCCGGCAATGCGGACCAAGCTCTGACACCGGTCGTACAGGGACCTAACAGCCCATATCAATGGGCCTGGTACCCCATACTCCCGGAGTACCCGCCACAGAACCCCCCGAGGGACGCGGTCGAATGCCTTTTCCAAGTCTACAAAGCACATGTAAACTGGTTGGGCAAACTCCCACGCACCCTCCAGGACCCTGTTGAGGGTGTAGAGCTGGTCTAGTGTTCCACGACCAGGACGAAAACCACACTGCTCCTCCTGAATCCGAGGTTCGACTATCCGACGGACCCTCCTCTCCAGAACCCCTGAATAGACCTTACCAGGGAGGCTTAAGAGTGTGATCCCTCTATAGTTGGAACACACCCTACGGTCCCCCTTTTTGAATAGGGGAACCACCACCCCAGTCTGCCAATCCAAGGGAACTGCCCCCGATGTCCACGCGATATTGCAGAGTCGCGTAAGCCAACACAACCCCACAACATCCAGAGCCCTAAGGAACTCAGGACGAATCTCATCCACCCCCGGAGCCTTGCCACCGCGGAGCTTTTTAACCACCTCGGCGACCTCAGCACCAGAGATTGGAGAGCCCGACCCAAAGTCCCCAGGCTCCGCTTCCTCAGTGGAAGACGTGCCAGTAGGATTGAGGAGGTCTTCGAAGTATTCCGCCCACCGACTCACAACATCCCGAGTTGAGGTCAACAGCACGCCATCCCCACCATAAATGGTGTTGGTCGCGTACCGCTTTCCCCCCCTGAGACGCCGGATGGTGGACCAGAATCGCCTCGAAGCCGTACGGAAGTCATTCTCCATGGCCTCTCCGAACTCCTCCCACGCCCGAGTTTTTGCCTCAGCAACCACCCGAGCCGCATGCCGCTTGGACTGCCGGTACCTATCTGCTGCTTCCGGGGTCCCACAGGCCAAAAAGGCCCAATAGGACTCCTTCTTCAGCTTGACAGCATCCCTCACCGCCGGTGTCCACCACCGGGTTCGAGGGTTGCCACCACGACAGGCACCAACAACCTTGCGGCCACAACTCCGATAAGCTGCCTCGACAATAGAGGCGCGAAACATGGCCCACTCGGGCTCAATGTCCCCCGCCTCCCTCGGAACGTGTTCAAAGCTCTCCCGGAGGTGGGAGTTAAAGCTCCGTCTTACGGGAGACTCTGCCAGACGTTCCCAGCAGACCCTCACAATACGTTTGGGTCTGCCAGGTCTGACCGGCATCCTCCCCCACCATCGGAGCCAACTCACCACCAGGTAGTGGTCAGTTGACAGCTCCGCCCCTCTCTTCACCCGAGTGTCCAGGACATGCGGCCGCAGATCAGATGAGACGACAACAAAGTCGATCATTGAACTACGACCTAGGGTGTCCTGGTGCCAAGAGCACATATGGACACCCTTATGCCTGAACATGGTGTTCGTTATGGACAATCCATGACGAGCACAGAAGTCCAACAACAGAACACCACTCGGGTTCAGATCAGGGGGGCCGTTCCTCCCAACCACACCCCTCCAGGTCTCACTGTCATTGCCCACGTGAGCGTTGAAGTCCCCCAGCAGAACAAGGGAGTCCCCAGGAGGCGCACCCTCCAATACCCCCTCCAAGGACTCCAAAAAGGGTGGGTAATCTGCGCTGCCGTTCGGCGCATAGGCACAAACAACAGTCAGAGCCCGTCCCCCCACACGTAGGCGAAGGGAGGCTACCCTCTCGTTCACCGGGGTGAACCCCAACGTACAGGCACCGAGATGGGGGGCAACAAGTATGCCCACTCCTGC
>JBBPBX010060479.1:0-21433 GCA_038048925.1 Garcialebias charrua
CAGATTTAAAGAACACAGGAAAACTATTTAATAAAACAACAAGAAATAGAACAATACATGAAATGAAAGGAAGCAGACGATTTCTTGTTTTGTAAATAGTTTTCATGTGTATTTAAATCTGGAACGAAAAAAAAAAAGAGAAACGTTGTACCATGCGAGATTCGAACTCATGACCTTTGGAACTAAAGGCAACCGCGCTACACACTGACCTAAACGTAGGCGTGTTGGTACAGCTTGGTTAACTTCTTATTTAAAGAAATCACATCTCATTGTTGTCAATATCGTTGCCACTATTTGGCGCATGCTTTTATATCCACTCATCTAATTGCGTCCATGTGGATGTAATAATTGTTAATCATGTGTGTTTGGTGGGATTTATGATTATTTTCATATCATGGACACAGTTTCTCTGAATAACCTGTAAGTGTCGCCAAAGGAAATATAACCACAGAAACGTGCGTACGCAAGCAGGGGAGCAGCCGTGGATTTGTACGTGGATGCGCAGATATTCCCGTTCATATCAGATTTGATACATACGCCACTTTGCGTGGGAAGTGACGTGCGCAATGTTTTTGTGCGTGCGCACGGTTGATACATGAGGCCCCAGGAACCTGCAGATAGAACTGGAAACCCTACACTGCCCGTGTTGTCATAAAATGTTTGTTGCATGTGACACTCACATTCAGATGATCAAATGCTTATTTTTACTTCTAATAGAGTAAAATATAAACCCCATTTCTCTTGAAAATGTCAGCCTGTTTGACAAAATCAAAAATTTGAGTTTTGGTTATCCCAGCTTTGAGACTAATTCCAACTTTTCCAATATCACAGCATGACATTACACGGACCACAGTAAAAACTCTTCTAAAAAAAAAAACTAAAAAAAACAACTCAGAACCAGACCCTGAGAAAATTCTTAAAAGTTTGATTTGACAAGATAACTTTAGGATTATCAAACTGTTGACTAAGGCATATGAGGACGTTTAAACTCTGCTTCTTGTGTGCTGCAGGCTGTACCAAAGTTTGATGCATTTACAAATACACATATGTTGTTTTTTTTGTTTGTTTTTTTTACTTTTACTTTTATGATAGATGACAGAAATTATGTTGACTGCGGCCAGGTTTCAGGAACTGGAGCTTTTTAACCAAGTAACCAGGACATGATCAGAAAAAACACTCACGTTGCCAGAAAATGTTCATATTTTCAAAGAGCTGATCATTAAAAAAAACCCATTTTTAACATTTACAACACTTTTTTTTTCCGAATGAGCTTTTTTTCCTGTTCATTTTTACAAGAAGGAAAATGAACAGGACCAAAATATGCAGCCAGCAGCAGCTGCAGCCAGGTGAGCACATTTATTACAGAACCAAAGTTTAGGAGTTAGGTTTTGGTGTTTGCAGAGAATTTTTTTTGTTTCAATATTAAAGTTATGCAATCAACAGATTTATCATCAGGTTTTACTCAAAATGCATGTCAAGTAAATCTAAACGTAACCAATAAAAGTACTTCCATGCATCGAGCTCGACAACAACTCAGCTGAGTTCTGATCCATGGCTCTTCTGGTTCCACACTGCCTATTTCATTTCTGAAGAGTGTATCTGTGTGGGAAATGACCAGAGTGAAATAATACCACTTATAGCCGAACTCAGATTTGACAGGTGTCAATCAAGATTGACCTTAAATGTTATCTTGCCATGTGTTGGTCCCACATATCCAAACAAAACCTTCCATTACTGATCTATCTAGTGGCTGAGCCGATACACGGGAAAGAGCTTTGGCACCTGGAATAATAAAAGGTATTTACCAAGAAACATGCATCTGTAATTTGCTCACACATTTTGTAATTCAATCAGTAAATGCCCCCGCATGATTACCTGAAGGAATATACTCACGCCTTTACGGCTAGGGGCGTCACCGCCGCACCAGAGGCCCCGCCCTCTGGGTACTTAAGCGGCTTGCGCCCCTCCATCTTTCTCTTTTTTTGCCCTTCACCTCGCTTAACACCTGAACTTTGTGAGACTTCTCTGTTGTCGCATCGCTCGACTGAGGTGAGCTTGCTCCCTACACTGAGCGTACAGAGAAATTTCCCTGCGTATTGCTGGGCTGGTGAAAGCTGGTCCAGCTTTTTTCTACTCACCTTCGAAGTTTTCTTCTTTCCGCAGCTTTTCGCTTGACGGCGCTAACTGCGTCACAACCTCCTGCTAACCATTAGCAGGCTAACCAGCGAAAGCAAGACAACGGAGAAGACAGCTTCAAAACAAAAGAAAACTAGGAATAACTTTGACGCTTCTCGCCGGACATGGCTCCCAAAAAGGGAAAACTGAGGACAAGGAGGAGAAAAACCAAGACGACGAGTCCTCGCTCGCGCCCATGCCCCAGCGGCTGCGGCTACTCTCTCTCGGCGACGGACACCCATGAGGCCTGTCCTGTCTGCCTAGGGATTCTGCCCGCGAGGAAAGCGCTGGAATTCCCCGACTCCTGCTCTCACTGCCGTCGAATGTCGGCAGTAGTGAGGAAACAACGGACTGACGCGTTGGCTAAATCCATGGCTAGAAATGCGGCACCGAAGGTCGCACGTCGCACTAAAGTGCTTGCTCCTGAACCGGAGCCCGACAACGTGGACCTGGAATGCAACGGCCGAGTTGGAGAGGACAACATGTCGGACTCCTCAGTTGCCGCCGAGGACTCGACGCCTGAAGTGTCCGACCAAGACGCCGAATATGGTCACAAAGGGGAAACTGTTGATTCCTCCCAGAACTTGGCACAAATCTTACCGGAACCGGACTTGTCTGTACCTGCCCTGTTCGACCTGTGCCACAGGGTGGCAGATACCCTGCAGATCACATGACCAGACCCCACGCCTCGCCAACAGGCTACGAGGCTAGCGGGAAGTTACTCCTACGCGAAACAACCGACAACTTCGTGGAAAATGCCCATTTTTCCAGACTTCCTAATGGAGCTCAAACGCTCCTGGGCGGAACCCTTAGCTTCCATCATGTTGCCATTAGCCAGACTCCTTGACGTCACGGGAATGGAGACAGCAGGCCTCGCCAATGCACCCCCGATAGAGGAGACTCTGGCGGCTCACTTGGCCCCCACAGTCACGGGAACGAAACCCACGTTACCCAACAGGGCCTGCCGCGCTTCTGAGAAACAACTCGAGAAGTGCTACAGGGCCTCGCAACCCGCGCAATGAACTTATCGACCATGGTGCAGGCATACCTAGCAGAAAAACTCCAACATACCCAGGTAACAAAAGATGAGCAAGCCGCAACAGAAGCCATGGAGGAGGCCCGCCGTGCCTCGGACCTCGTGCTCCGCATGATAGGGACAATACCCATTTCCCAAGGCAAGGCAATTGCGGAAATAGTCGTCGCCCAGCACCATCTTTGGCTAACTCTGTCGGACATCCCAGAAAACCAGAGGTCCACTTTCCTCCAGCACCCTATCAAGTCGACGGGACTCTTCGGGGAGGCATTGGAACACATCCAGGCCAGGCTGGAACAAAGACACACACAGGCGGAAGCCCTCCATGTGGGGTTGCCGAGGAAAAGCTTTGCACTCCTAAAGGAAGACACGCGTGACCCACCACGGAAGAGTCCCGCTGGTGGCGGTGAAACCTTTCAGTACCGGCCAAGGACCTCTCCAGTGACCCAATGTGGAAAACAGACTTGAACCTAATGAAAAAGGACGATCTGACAATTTTACAGGTTTGCCCGCCCACGTGGTACGGAAACCTGACCTCTTGAGCCTAGTCTCCCCTTGTAAAAAACTATGAGGAGTGAGTGTATGTGTACGTGCACCAAACACGACTCAAATTTTGCATGTGTAAACAAAACAAACACTGTTTCAGACATGTACAGAAATAAAAGTACCAAAGCACAGACTGCCCTGGTTCTTGACTCGAGTCCCATTTTTATAAACAAACCATATGGTCAAACTATGAACCACAGTAAGATACACAAACTCTGCCAAGGGCGGTCAGATCTCGCGATATCTTCTGTCTTGTCGACCAACCTGCTCAGAGGAGTGCAAGAGGGGTCAAAGGTCACCCCTCTGGCGCTAAAACACGACAAGCAGCAATTCAACACGCCCTCCAGGCTCAGCGCCTATGCGCAGGCCTGGAAGGCGTGTTTATCAAATGGGTGGGTGATGACAACGATACGTCATGGGCTCAAGTTGCAGTTCTCAAAGAGACCGCCCCGCTTCACAGAGGTGCTGCAATCTAAAATTAACCCTAAACGTGCACACGTACTGAGGGAGGAAGTCTGAACAATGCTGCAAAAAGGAGTGATTAGCCTGGTCTCAGGACGCAAGCTACGCTCTGGCCACTACAGTAAATACTTCCTAGTGCCCAAAAAGGATAATTCCCTGAGACCGATTCTGGATCTCAGGACTCTCAACAAGAGGATTAAAACATTTAAGTTCAAGATGCTTACAATGCGGCAAGTCCTCCAGTCTGTGAGACCTAGAGACTACGCGTGTACAATGGATTTAAAATATGCCTATTTTCAAATAGGTGTATGGAGGAAACACAGGGAGTTTCTCCGCTTTGCCTTCGAGGGTAACGCTTATGAATTCAAAGCTTTACCCTTTGGTTTAAAGACTGCCCCGCGTACATTTACCAAATGTCTGGATGCAACCCTGACCCCTCTTAGGAATCAAGGACTCACGGTCATGAATTACCTTGATGACCTGCTGATTCTGGCTGAAAGCAGGCCCAGTCACACTCCTATAGGGTGATTTTTCACCTGGAGTCTCTTGGTTTTGTCATAAACCTACAAAAAAGTGATTTGACTCCATCACGGGTTACCGTATTTTTGGGAGTACAGATCGACACCGTCCAGTACAGTGCATGGCTCTCGAAAGAATGAGTTTCCTCCATTCGCCGTTTCTTGGAAAATTTTAAACTGGACCAACAGGTCCCTGTGAAAACCTGCCAACGCCTCTTAGGCCTCTTGGCGGCAGCCATTCCCTGTGTACCACATACATTACTGAAAATGCGGCCTATACAAGTGTGGCTAAACCAACGAATACAACCCGACCTGTCTAATCAGGTAGAGAAGGTTAGGATAGACCCAGAGTGCCTGGAGGCCCTGGAACCCTGGATAGATTCATCCGTTTTCACGGAAGGGGTCTCATTGGGAAGGGTGTCATCTCGTGTGGTCATCACGACGGACGCCTCAAAAACTGGATGGGGGTCGATTTGTAGAAATCAGAACACCCGCGGCCTTTGGAATGAACAGGAAGCAATATTACATATCAACTTCCTGGAGTTGTTGGCCATATTTCTATCACTAAAATACGTCTTCAACAAAGGTCTGATTGCTGGACAACACATCCTGGTGAAATCAGATAACAGGACTACAGTGTCCTTCATCAACAGGGAGGGAGGAATAAGGTCCCGGGCCCTTCTAGGACTGGCACAGAGGATGCTCACATGGTGTGCTCCAAGAATCTTGTCACTTAGGGCGACTCATGTCCCTGGTGAACTAAATTATGGGGCGGATGCCCTTTCAAGAGGACCTCTTTTGGCGTCAGAATGGAGCCTGAATCCACGGATTGTGGAACAGGTCTGGTCATGATTTGGGAAAGCCTCTGTGGACCTGTTTGCCTGCAGGGCTAGCTCACACTGTGACCTCTACTTTTCCTTGAGGGAAACAGACGCTCCATTGGGTATGGATGCTCTGGCACATGATTGGCCTGCAGGGGTGCTCTACTATGCCTTTCCACCAGTCCCTCTGATCGGGACGACATTGGAACGGGTACGTAAGGGGGCTCTCTCCTTGATTCCCATAGCCCCAAGGTGGCCACAGAAAACGTGGTTCCCGGAGCTGATTTCAATGCTATCTGGGATACCATGGTAATTGCCTTCTCACAGGGACCTACTGACTCAGGCGCATGGGTAGCTTCTACACCCACGTCCAGAGTTGTGGCAACTTTCAGCCTGGCCTCTGAAGGGATATGGCTGAGAGCATAAGGCTTTAGTTGCTTTGTCCCACAACAAAGAACAAAGTTAACAAGGACTTGAGAGCTTACCCTATGCTTGGCTTGGGTTTTCTACCTCTACACCTGTCACCCAATTTCTTGTGACGTGGTGGGTCCATTCTTTCCTCCTGTTTCTCAGGATGTTCCATTGGGAAAAGGGGATGATAAGTATTCACACTGATGTAGCACGCTTAAGTTGTGTCTAGTTGGTGTATACATATATATGCCTAGTGGAAACATCACGTTGGTGTTTCTTGCATTTGGCATTTTTTCCTCTTAGCATGTGCTTTCTGCATTCCCTGCAGAAAGTAGCTGGGATATGCCTGTCCTTTAGGATGGATGTTCTCACTTGTACTTTGCTGAGCATTCCAAGGGCGTGAATGGATTACGTTCTCATAGCAAGTATGTTACACTGAGAGACCGACTGAAAGGGAACTGAACGTTATGCACCATAACTCATGTTCCCTGAAGGAAGGGAATGAGGTGCAACATATCTGGCCCTTCTCAATGCTGAAAGCTCGGTGAAGTGCAATTTTGGAGAAAGATGGAGGGGCGCAAGCCGCTTAAGTACGCAGAGGGCGGCCTCTAGCCGTAAAGGCGTGAGTATATTCCTTCAGGTAATCGCGCGGGGGCGCAAATCCCATAGCAAGTATGTTGCACCTCGTTCCCTTCCTTCAGGGAACATGAGTTATGGTGCTTAACTTTCAGTTACCAAGGCAGATTATTTCCGGATGCGGCTCCGAGGATGTCCTGAGCTTTTGTCTATGTGTGGACTCTCTCTTCTCTGACACACATGCACTTCAACCCACAGCGTGACAAAGACGACAAAGACACGAACCAAACTTTATGGACCCGGTCGGTTCCGCAGGTAACCCTACGATGCTCTCTGTCTGCTGGACCCTGTTCTGCAGGGCAGTCTGGGAGGGCAGCATCTTCGGTCATCATTATCATCATGCTGCTAATGGGACCTGCTGACAAGTCCTGCTACTGCTGCTAACAAGACCAAGCTGCTAACAGAACCATGCTGCTGAAAGCACTTCACTGCTAACCAGAGGTTGCGCTAGACTTTTTCGTTCTTGGTCGTTTTGACAGACAGGGTTAAAAATTTCCGGTCAAAATTAATTTTAATCAGTCATTTAATTTTTTTAAATAATTACCATATTTTTTCATTCATTTTAATTAATAATAGTTCCAAACAAGCTGAACAGAGAATCTACATCTGCAATAACAAAAAAATAAAATGAAATAAGGATGCATAAACAATTCAATTAAACAATAGCATCTAATGAACAATTAACATCCTGCGGCCACAACGCACAGTCTTACTTGTTTGTCCATCGTCCTCTGTCCATCACTCCCTCTTTTTTCACCACAATCGCAGTTATTGGGCTTTTTGAAGAAACTTTGTGCGCTAAGCTGCCTTGACATTTTTTTTCAAATGTAGTCAACAACGTCATGTGTGTTCTTATTTTTCTTCTCCCTTTGGTTTATTGGAGGTTGGCAAAAGCCGCAATGTGCAATTACCGCCACCTACCGGACTGGGGTGTGAAGTTCATGAACCGATTGGTAGAGAGTGGATGTTAATCTGTCTAACGACAGACAGTGTTTTGATTTCTCCATCATCACGTAAAACAACCAGTCAAATACGAAAAATATTTGGTTAACGCGACCTCTGCTGCTAACTAAACTACACTAGTTGTATTTCTTTTTCAAGTTTGGCGCCTTGTTTTTGTATTTTTGCTGCCTACTTTGGTATTTCTTTTTGTTGTATTTTTTGGTGAGTCAAGACGGTTCTTCTCGTCCTCAGCATTTCATTGCACTGTTGATCTTTGTTGATTTTTGTATGACGTATGAACCAAACCTGAACTGATCAGCAACATACTGTATCAAAATAAACATTCACTAAACTTCTTAACAGAGAGTCCTCTGAGCTTGATTTGTCTCTTCAACAAAACAACTGCAATGTCCTCTTTTTGTTATTTTTGTATGAAAACTGAACTTCTACTTCTACCAGTTTGAAGGTATTTCATTTGGAAATTTCTTTTTACAACATTTTGTTCTTTGTACCAACTCAGCTGTGGCTGAGAGGTTAGAGCAGTCTTCCTCAAATGGGAAAGTTGGGGGTTCGATTCCACCACCAGTCATATGCTGAAGTGTCCCTGGGCAAGACACTGAACCCCTCATTGCCTCTGATGTGTGTCACATCAGTGTATGAATGTAATCTAAAGCACTGATTATTCATTCAACTGTTACTTATAAAGATTACAGGTTATTCTTTGTACAGATCTAGTAGAGGGCTGTATGAATGGGTAAATGAGGGCACAGATTTTGTTGTTAAGGGAAGGGAGGAAGTCTGAGATTGTCATCATTGTATGTAACCACACAATGGCAAAATTAGTTCTCTGCATTTAACCCATCACAATACACCCATGTGGAGCATGGGGATTGGGTGTCTTGCTCAGAGACACCACAACATGTGGGAATGGCTGGGAGGTGAACCGCGGCTTTCTGGTCCCAGATCGACTGCCCTGCTTCTACCCATCTCGGCCCCCAGTCTTTTAGATAGAGGACTTATTTTCCTTTGGAAGGGCCAACTGTAAACTGTCATGAACTGTCTGAACGTTGTTGGATTTTTAAAATGTGGATTATTGAGCATGAACTTTGATGAATGAACTATTGTTTTTTTTGTTTTTTTTTTGTTTCTGACCTGTGCTTGGCCTTTTTTTTCCTCATCTCTTTATTCAGGTATGCGCATCCTGGTAACTCTTCTGCTGGACACACTGCCCATGCTTGGTAACGTGCTGTTACTTTGCTTCTTTGTCTTCTTCATATTTGGGATTGTTGGTGTCCAGTTGTGGGCCGGCTTGCTCAGAAACCGATGCTTCGTCAAAGACAACTTCTCCTTGTGAGTTCTACATTGGTTGCATGTTCTAGTTGGTTGTAATGCTCTATCTATTCAGAATGACTCTAGATTTTGTTGGCCACCACTTGGCTCCGCCGTTGCACCTGGTGGTGGATACAATTTATCCTTCCACTCACCATGATCTGTTACCCTGCAGTGCCTTGAAAAAGCAAAAAAGCGAAAGAAAATACAAAGAAAATAATAACAAACTTTACCACCTCTCTTGTTTTACACAGTGTAATTCCTATCCACTTGAATACCTAGCACCAACATGTTAGATAAAAATATTCTTTATTCATCTAAATTACTAAAATAAGCCACACTTGAGGACACGAGCAGATATTTAACCGATTTGTACTTGCAATAACATATTTTCACTCACAGGCTTACACAAACGCAAGAAGTTCTACATAGTGTGGAGCCCAGTCACGAGAGTCTGCACCGGAAAGTGTGTGAGAATTGTTTATGTAATATTTGCTTATCAGCTATCACAGTGCACAGACAGTCCATGATGACCTCAGCCACCAAGCAGTACATGCAGGATCAAAGTGGCTTCCCTCTGAGAGCGAAATTAACTCTCTGAACTCACACACATGGTTCAACCTTAATTTAACATGAATTAGTGATAAACATCCTTGAGCTTGACTCCAAGAATCCCCCTTCACACAAAACATAAAGTTTTTTTTTTTTTTTTGCATTCCCAGTTCCATTCCAGAAAAACACTAATCTCGAAAACTGCAAACATTCACTAAAATCGGCAATGTGGGACATTAAACACATTGACAGGGTTTGGTACCACTGTCTTAATACAACTGTAACAGAGAACATCAGTTCTAAACTGCTCTCAAAGTAACTTTGAGCAATGAACTTACAGAATGGGGTCATGATCTAAAACTCAGTGAGGTTAGTGACTCAAAGTCTCATTGCAGTGATGAATACAGAACAGAGACAGATCCTGGAATAATGAGAAAGATCCTGCATGGCCCATTCTTCAGTACTGTATATGGAACATGGACACCCATGACTTATTCATGTTCCCTGTGTCACCTGGGGTTCATTACTCTCTGTAGGATTTATGACATCTCATATATGTAATTTAAGTTCATGCATTATGCCTTTGGTGAGCAGATGTATTTTTTGTCAGCATTGTCAGCCTTTTTTTTGTTGCAAACTTATGGTACCTGTGTGGTTTGCATTTCTATATTGCATAAATGACTCAACGTTTAGGCTGGACACTATATGCTAATGCATCTCTTTTAATGGCAGCTTTCACTTCTCTCACACATCACTCAGACATATTCCAGTGCGTTAGTATCATCTGCCAGCTGGACCGATGGCTTCTTTAAAAAAAAGATGATTAAGAGTGTTTGAGATCACCCTGCAGAAGGTTCATCACACATGGTATGTTGGGTTTTGATAAATGGGCAGGATGGCAAACTGAGCTCATCAGGAACATAAGTGCTCTTGCACATCATCCCAATGCGTGAAACAGCTTTTGAGAAAGATAGTGTGAAGTGGTCCTGAAGTGCAAAGGGACTGCTTGGGTCCCACTGTATGGGAGACACATTTACAATTAATAAAACTTGCCGGCTAAAAGAGTGCTGACAGACGAGCCGGATATAAAGCAATCATTAAACACACAGCTTCTTCCAGATGGAGAAGTGCTCAGTGACAGATACGCCAAGAGGTGCTATTGCTGCCAAATATCTCTGCATTTAATACGCTCAATGCACATATAGATCTCCACAGGTTCCTGGGATTTTTTTTTTACGTTCAAACATTCATAGCTGGCTTTTCTAAATGTCTGCTATCCTCTTAAATGAGTGTTAATCAGTTAAATCAGCTTATGAGGTATACAATGCAATTAATATCAGCAGAATGTGGGGTTTTGAGGTTCATCAACTTTATAATTGGCACAAAAGGCAGAATCGTTATGCAAAATTTTAATGATCAATCATTTTTAACAGTTTCATCCTGGCCAAAATCAGAGGCTGCAGTTTAAAATGATTAAAAGGGATTCTTCTTGTTGAGGGGGCTCATCTAGTATTTTTAACTTGGACCTCTTGCAGGTCAAATGCACCCAGGACCCCTCATTGAATCCGTCCAGAGGACCTGACTTCACTGAGGGTTACATTTTTACCCATATTTCAAAATGTCTTCTAACATGTTACAGTGTTATTAGTGTATCAAAATAACTGGAAAAATACATTTTGTACAAATCACTTAGTTACGTAAAATGACCAGTGACTTTTGTTACGCATTCATAACTCGTTTAGATTAACTCCACTGCCATACGTATCTTTCCGTAAGTGCAGTTTAAAACTGACTAAAGGTAGATGTCTTTACAATATGTTAAGATGAATATTTAAAATATGTCTAATTTATTTCTAAAGCTATTCTTCAAAGTGTCAAATTACAAACAAGTCCAGTGGAAATATTGAAAATGCAGTTTTGTTCATTGCAAATCCTTAAAATCTTATCAGACCAGTTTTTTTTCAAAATGTTGTCGCTTTATAAAGTTTAATTCTTTCATTTTTAATCAAGCCAATTCATTAAATGCTGCCAAGTTTCAGAAACTAATGTGTGTCACATGGATTTCTACACACTTGTTGAAGGTGGACATATGATTAAAAATCTCAGTCTGTACGGTACATCTGTAAACACTTGTCCCAAATATTACTCCTGATCCTGTCAAGATAATTTAAAAAAACCATAAGCAAATGCTTCATCACTCGACAGATATGCATTTAGTTTTCATCACTCCAGATTCAAGGTGTCACAAATCAAGGTCAGCTGTTATACAAGGTCTTTGCTTGTCTGGGCCGTTGCTATAGATTGCTATACTCCTATATAATAGTTTGCTTGTGAGCATATGATGTGTTATATGTGGTACTCTTGTTCAAATTAGAACCACTGTCCTATGAGCATAGATTAGGAAAGTAGAAGCAAAGAAAGTCTAGGAAGTGACCACTAGTGCCATACTCAAGACGAGGTGACTAATTGTTTCAGGTAATTTATCTAAAAACAGTTTTGGAAACACAAAAAAAGAGCAGGACAAGACAAATGCAGTACAAGTAAAACTGATCACTCTAACACTGTCTGATGCTAATTAATCAATAACCCTTACATTGTTTTCTTTTCTACCCCCTCAAGCCCTCTGTCTGTGGAGCTTGGAAAATACTTCCACACTGAAAACGATGATGAGAACCCTTTCATCTGTTCCATGCCAAGAGACAACGGCATGAGGGACTGTGGTTCAATACCCAAGCTGTACGACGAGGGAGGCCAGCAGTGCAGCCTAGATATTGAATCGTACAACAGCACTGACAACACCACATGCGTCAACTGGAACCAGTACTACATAAACTGCTCCGCTGGTCTTATCAACCCCTTTAAGGGAGCGATAAACTTTGACAATATCTGCTATGCATGGATAGCCATCTTTCAGGTGAGCAGCCTCTGGACTGAAATTATATGATATTAAAAAAAAAAACGAGTTGGCATTTTCTGCAGTGGAAGACTTTCGGGCTGGTTCATGTATAACTCATGTAATATAAAAATGAAGGAAGAATAACAGAACAACTAGCACAGTCATGGATTGGTGCATCCAAGGAGCAGGGCTTACAACAGAAGCAGATCACATCCATCCCACTAGACTGCAGGCTCTGCATTTGCTATCTGAACCTAGTTCACCAGAAAGGCTTTTGTAGTAGTATTAATCTATCCTGGTTGAAACCAAACCCTGTCCTTCACTTCGCTTCAGACAAGGGTCTGGAACCTAGCCATTGTAAAACGTTTCTTGCTGGAGGCGTTAGCCTCTGTTGAGGAACAACACCATTGGATAATTTGAACAGGGAAAAGCATTCTGCTCCCTCCCCTCTGCATCGCTTTGAATGAGCGGGGTGAACTTGACTGACAACTGCTCCGCCCCCTCTGCAGCTTTTTCCCTCTGCCGGCTGCCGCGATGCATATTGTGTTTATATGTTTAAAACGTTTTAATAAAATAAAACCATGGATCGCTGGTCCAGCTCACCAGAAGACCAGAAAATCTGATGGGACTCAGTCAGCAACGTAAAACCCGAGTTTGGTGACAACCTCAGCCATTTCCGTGTTCATTTTACTCAGCGGAGGGAGAGGAGGAGAAGGAGGACGAGGGAGCGATTTCTTGACTTTTGGAGAAAAAAAACAAAAGAAAACTCCAGATAAGGGATTAAGAAGGGGAAATTAATAAATGTGTGTCACATAGAAAACAGTCCTGCATCGCTTTGAATGAGAACATGCCGCTGCTCGCTGACTGAGCGCTGGCAGAGCCCTTTTATAGGGCTCTGCGCGCTGGGACAGGTGGGGGCGTGGGTTAGGGTCCAAAACTCCGCCCCTTCTGTTCTCTGATTGGTCCGAACAAAAATCTACCGGAGAAATCCTTGTGGGTGGGTGAAGTCCCAGACTGTGCAGTGAAGGGAAATGAGAATTGAGCGGAGCTGTGCAGGAAGGCGAGGGCCAGGCTAGTATTAATCTATCTTAGTTCAGCTGCCGGAGGGGGTGGAGGATGAATCCTGCCAAAAGTCAGAGCATTCAGACAAACTGTTGGATAATAGTTTTTAGATGAATGTTGGAATCTAAATTTATCTGGTCGGTTTCAATTTCAGTCTTATTGTTCTTGTTGTTTATTGTCTTCATGTACTTTACTACCCTTGTTTCTTTTTTAGGTGATTACTCTGGAGGGGTGGGTGGACATTATGTACTTTGTGATGGATGCTCACTCTTTCTACAACTTCATCTACTTCATTCTACTCATCATTGTAAGTGACATATCGTAATAGCAGTGGTTGTACGTCATTGTTTGACTGCTGATGGTTGAGCAAAATGGTCAATTGATAAGTAAAGCAATGGGTGGACATCCAACAAAACTGTGTGGCTAATGTCTTCTTCTTCTCCTCATCTATAGATTGGTTCATTCTTTATGATCAACCTGTGCCTGGTGGTCATTGCTACTCAGTTCTCAGAGACCAAGCAGAGGGAGAGCCAGCTGATGAAGGAGCAACGAGTGCGCTTCATGTCAAATGCTAGTACTCTGGCTTCTGTCTCGGAGCCAGGCTCCTGCTACGATGAGCTGCTCAAGTATTTAGTTCACATTATTCAAAAGGGAGCCAAGCAAGTGGCTCATGCCTGCAGGTTTTTAGCTCGTCGTGCAGGGCTCAATGTAATCACCTCATCACCACTTACAGAGCCCCAACAAAGCCAGAGCCAGAGGAGGAGGAGGAGGAGGAAGTCCTCCAGGCAGGGGTCTGTGTCAGTTCATCATCATTATCATAATCACCTCCATCACTACAATCTAAGGAATGGCAGTGTGACGGATGGAGGGAGCTTCAGGCGTCTGGAAGGACGAGATCTTGAAGCTGGAGGTCATAGCAACAATGAAGAGTTTCCCAGAGTCACCACTGGCTGTGGGCATACTGCTTTGGCACTGCCATCTTCTTTAACAGCAACAACCTCTGACTCAAACCTAGCCACGTTGTCTGATAACACTGGGGAAGATGCCAGTTCACCTTTGTGTTGTAGTCCACTCAGCACAGAAACTCCTCGCTGC
Organism: Garcialebias charrua; assembly: GCA_038048925.1. Taxonomy (NCBI): domain Eukaryota; kingdom Metazoa; phylum Chordata; class Actinopteri; order Cyprinodontiformes; family Rivulidae; genus Garcialebias; species Garcialebias charrua. Next base: position 14,479 of record JBBPBX010060479.1, read on the forward strand.
AGTTTCTTTCCCATCAGTAGAGGAATGACTCCAGTCACCTACTTGGCTCCAGCTCCCAAATCCAGAGTCATGAAGAGGAACTCTGTGCCATTTGCTGCTCCTGCACCCAAGAACTACCCCACCCTCCAGGCTCGAGCCTTAGCAGAATGCAGACGAGGAAGTATCGCTGCCAGCACACTAACAAATATTAGTTTTAACCTCAATATCCCACCGATGCCTTTGGAGAGACGACCATCAAGCCTGGTGGACATGCATACAGGTAATCACACAACAACCTACAAAAGTTGAACTTACAAATATGAGTCCACTCAAAGACATAGGAATTGTTTGATTAGCTATTTTAGCTACCTGTAATATCTGGATTGGGACTTTATTTGAATGGTTCTGTCAAGTGATTCTCTAAAATGCATGGGATTCTTAATTTCTCGTTAAGATTCGTCAATTTCACGTGTTGCTGTCTCACAGTCTTGTTGCTTGAATTTTAAACATAATCAAAAAGTTTGCGCAACATATTTTCTTTCAATTTGTAGAAATGTTGCAGACATTTTAAATCCCCAAATGTATCTGAATTTAGTTGTTGTACCTCTTGCTAAAGCAGTATTTTGATACCTGCATTGATCAACTCTCTTTAGGATGCCAGTGAGAAATAATACTTAATTTAAAAGTGGTCCAAATCTGCAAATAATTATTAAAAATTTTCACTCAAGTACAGTATTTTCTGGTGTATAGGTCGCACCTGTGTATAGGTCGCATTGTCCAATTATCACCAATAGATTGGAAAAATCCCTAGATAGGTCGCACCGGTGTATAGGTCGCACCTACGTTTAGCTCTGCTGCAAATGTCTGCCACAGGAGCGCACAGCAAGGCTTTTAAGAAGATTAACACTTAAAAACAATTATTTGTTTGATAAAAATTATAGCAAATATATGTCTGAGCTGAACTTTTCCTTAATAAATGAACGTAATTGTGAAATGAGCTGGATTTAAAAATTTGTTTCGCCGAAAGTGATAACAAGCCATATATAGGTCGCACCTGTGTATAGGTCACAGGCCTTGAAATAACCATAAAAAGGTGCGACCTATACACTGGAAAATATGGTAAATTTAAACATACATTTAACAATGACTACCAAGGAGGTTTTGGGTTGCAAAATATTATGCACAGCAGATTTGCAACTGGTGCTTAGAAAAATACTGATTTTTTTTTTCCTGGTCATGGAATACACAGCCACAGAATTCACTGGTTGCTTGATGACTTAAACTCAGAGTTTATTGAGATTGTATTGGAAAATTTAGCTATTTTCTAGCTACTGTACAGTGTTTTGATTAACCAACTATTGTCCAACATTGACACCACAGATGGATACTCGATTTACTAAGCACCAATAGTGCTGGCTGTGCTCAATTAAATGTATTGCTATCAAAAAGAAGGCTGGAATGTCTACTTTACTCATTTAATTGAATTGATGCTACTTGAGTTCCAGTTTAACTTTTTGGTACTCAAAGCACTGTGGTTAAATCAAAACTAAATACCTTTATAAAACCAATCATGAGCATGATTGGTGTCAGTTGGACGTTCCAAAGCTACAAACAGAAACAAAGTGTGAAAGAAACATGTTTTCCATGAGTCACAGATGTCTAAGTACCTTTAGAAAATGGTAATCCAACATGTCCAATCCTACAGCCAGTTTTGACATTTTTCATAGCAAAGTTTTAATCGGGCTCAGGAAAAGTTCAGCCAGATGTGTTCTTGTTGCACTGATGGTGAAAAAGTTGATTGGCAGATAGACAGGCCACAACACCATATGCAGAAACAAGGAATTACTAAAACAGCACTGAACACACTTCCTTTAACACATACAACTGTTAATAATGTTACAATCATAAAAAAATGTTCTTTGTCTCAGATTCCATCTAAACTTCCTTTCTCATTTGGATGCAGCTCAGCTCTCTTGTCAACTGTCGGCCCGTGAACTTAGCACCACTAGTAGTGCCATGGATGAGGTTGCTCCAACATTAGACCTTGAAAACTGCCCCTACTGCGCCAAAGGCCTGGCCAGCAAATCAGTCGGGGTCACCGAGGGCAACGAGAACCCAGGCGACTCTGACAGTGATGGAGTTTATGAGATCAGCCAGGATTTCCATCCCAGGGACAGGAGGGACAGCAGGCAACCCAAGAAGAAGAGCCAGAGGTTGGGCAAAACCGCTGCCAGCATTGTCCACTTTGGGAGGCTGGTGTGTGACACTTTCAGGAAGATTGTGGATAGCAAGTATTTTGGAAGAGGGATTATGATCGCCATTTTGATTAACACTCTGAGCATGGGGATCGAGTACCATGAACAGGTGAGTCCAAATGTACTCTGCTGAATGGCTCATTTGGATAGCTTTGCATGTGTGGAGCTGCTTTGATATGGTGCTTGGCTGAAATAGCAAACCTGAAGGCCAACAGTTCTTCAGTAATACCGACAGATAGCAGACAGATACAACATACTGTATTGACAAATTGTCCAAAGATCTTTGCATGTGTGTTATCCTGTGTAACTGGGTGAGCAACACTTCTCCCACATGCTCAACTCATGTCCCTATTGTCTCTCTGGCCTCACTGGTTGACACAAGTCTGGAGACAGCTGTGGCTGAGTGGTTAGAGCAGTTGTCTTCCAATGGGAGAGCTGGGGGTTCAAATCCACCAACTGACACATGTTGAAGTGTCACTGGGCAAGACACTGAACCCCTCATTGTCTCAGATGTGTGTCCACATGTATGAATGTGATCTAAAGCACTGATTACTGTAGTTTCTACAGATTCAAATTATCTTTGTACAGATTTAGTAGAGTGCTATATGAATGGATAAATGAGGGCACATATTGTATCGTAAAGCACTTTGAATATCTTGATAAGATAGAAAGGTTCTATATAAGCACAGTCCATTTACCACAATTACAACCATTTAGAAACAAAAACTGGAAAGACAGTGTGTGAGACAGAGGATATACTGTAGAAAAGGGAAAAATGTAGACATTTACCAACTGAGTAACACATTGTCTATGGCAACAGTCTCTCATGTCTGTTTGCATGTTCAAACCATACATGTACCACTGTGGTCGTGTGTTTGTCTACTCAAATTTCACACGAAAGTCATATTTTGGGGCTTTTTTCTCCAAAAACTTTTAATTTTACATGTTTGCATTATTAAACATCAATGATTGGCTCTGAGCCCCTTCTTGTTTGCTCTGGTGATGGACCGCCTAACAGATTAGGTCAGTCAGGAATCCCCATGGACTATTATGTTTTTTCATTCAACCTTTATTTAGGCAGGTTAATCCCATTGAGCCTCAAGGACTCATTTACAAGAGATACCTGGTTTCAACAAAGAATGATGACAACAGTGACAATAGACTTTCCTTTGACAATCAACAAGCAGATGACATTGTGATCTGGGGTGAGAACGGGGAACAGGTGGAAGAGAACTTGGAGAGGTGGAGGTATGCACTTGAAAGAAGAGGAATGAAAGTCAGCCGTAGTAAGACAGAGTACATGTGTGTGAATGAGAGGGAGGCAGGTGGAACTGTGAGGCAGGAGCAGAGGTCACAAAGGTGCAGAACTTCAAGTACTTGGGGTCCACTGTCCATGAAAATGTGGAGTGTGGTAAAGAGGTGAAAAAGAGAGTCCAGGCAGGATGGAGAAAAGTTTCAGGAGTGATTTGTGACATAAAGTGTCAGCAAAGGACAAAGGAAAAGTTTACAAGACATTTGTAAGATCAGCTATGTTGTATGGTCTGGAGACAGATGCATGAACAAAAAGACAGGATAAAGAACTGGAAGTAGCAGAAACGAAGATGCTGAGGTTCTCCTTAGGAGTGACAAGGATTGAGAAGGTAATGAATGAGATCATCAGAGGTACAGCACAGGTTGAACAACTGGAAGATAAAGTTAGAGAGGCCAGGCTGAGATGGTTTGGACATGTCCAGAGGAGGGACAGTGGTTGGAACATGTCTAGAGTGGCAATGGGTATATTGTTAGACATGCTAGATGCAGCTGCCAGGAAAAAGACAAAGAGGAGATATATGGATGCAGTTAGAGAGGACATGGAGGTAGTTGGAGTGAGGACAGAGGACACAAAGGACATAGTAAGATGGAGGAGGATGACTCACTGTGGAGACCCCTGAAGAGGGAAAAGCTGAAAAAAGAAGAAGAAGAAAGATTTAAACATACAACTTCAGTAAAATTTATTAAGCAGGAATTGGGTGCACACGTTTTAATTTATTGTATATTTTATCAAATAAACATGAGCAAAAATATACATACAGGCTCACATAAGCAATTATTCATCTAAAGCAGGGGTGCCAAAGTCAAATACACCAAGGGCCAAAAAAACAAATCTGCTACAAGCCAAGGGCCGGACTGGTTCAATGTTTATTAAAACATATTGAAATGATTGCACATAGCCGGTTGAACCAAGACCTAACATACTGTCTATTATTTAAGGATTAAATTAATAAAACAATATTTTCTTATGGATCTGTCAATAATTTCAAGTGAAAACATTTTTCAACGGGCAAACAGCAAAAAATTAAATTGTTTAAAATGTTTCTTAATATCAAGATAAATGCATAAATAAAAGTACATGCATTATAAACTGAAAATGCATTATTGTGCAGCACTACTGATCACCACTTTCAAATAGGAAAATAAGAAAATAAATCAAATCAGTTGTATTCTTTCTCATGGCTCTGTCCCCGAGTCCATTCAACTGAAAAGTAAATATAAATAAATAAAATACAATAAAATAAAATACAAAAATCTATGGCACACAGCCAAAACAATACTTCCTTCAAAGAAAAATCACGTCTTGTAGAAACAAATGTAAAAATTTAACTGAATTAAAAACTGAAAATTTGTTACAGCTCTGATGCTCACTTATCTGAGGCTGATACTTGGAGGTGCCTCATCTTTTGTACAAGTTCATCAATGTTCAGGGTTAGGCTCTGAGCTGAGGAAATCCTCAGGATTGACTGAAGGTGATTATCAGTAAGTCGACTCCTGTGTGATGTTTTGTTTAGCTTCATCAAAGAGAACAGTTGTTCACACAGGTATGTGCTGCCAAACATCGAGAGCGTCCGAGCAGCTTGGATGCACAACTGGGGCATTGTGTCGAGAATGAAACGTGCAAACTCAGCAGCACCCACTCTTTCATATTTGTCCACCTTACGTTTAGCCATTTTTGAGGAGGGGTGTAGCTGAAAGTTGATCTCTGCTCTGACTGCTGATGAATAATGAAGCCACTTGTGCAAGCTGCAGTGACTTCACGAGCTACCTGCCTAAATAAAGGTTGAATGATTAGGCATACAGCTGTCTTGTGATTTTTAATTAATATACTGTACTTTTTTATGATTGTTTACTGTTGGCTGCAAGTATGAAGCTGTGAAATCCTTCATTTTCTACAGCTGATAGCTGTTGGTCATTAATTATGATGAAGTTCAGCAACTTCTCGGTGAACATTTGAGCTCCATGGCTTCAGCTGTGTTTTTATTATTCAATCTGGGGCGCTCTGATTTTGGTCAGTCGCTGTCAGCTTGTCCCTCCTACGAGATTATCAGGTCGGAGTGGACACAGCTGGCCGCGGTTGAACAAGAAAAAAAAACACAGCTGAAGACATGGAGCTCGAATGAGAAGTTGCTAAAGTTTACCAACTTGTTGAGCGACAGGCTGAATGATCTGAGATGGGGACGCGGCTGGCTCGTACTGCTCGGTTCAGCGAGAGTGTCGTCCCGCTGAACTAACTTTACTGTGGTTTAATGTGATGCTGTGGCTCTGCAGATATTGCACGTTGCTGTCTTGCGGTGTTTAGTGAAAATACATCCATACAGTGGACATGTTATGATGAAAAGTTGGCTAGCTGTTAGCTAAAATGCTACTCACCGAGTCTGCACGTTGTAGCTGGCTACAAACTATGGAATGGATTTCCTGAATTTGAGGCGGGTCTTATTACTCTGTGTTCATGAGACACGACTCTGTTCAGAAAATCCATTCCATAGTTTGAAGTCAACGTGCCTCATGGATCAGAAAATAAGTAAACTATGCTGGTAATGGATTTCGATACCGGATCGGATCGACCCCGTGCCGTGTGCAAAACACCAGCGGACGGCTGTGGCTTGCGGGCTGGCTCTAATAGTTATTAAATATCATCCAGGGGGCCATAAATAATTGCTTCGCGGGTCGGATCTGGCCCGCGGGCCGCCACTCTGACATATGTGATCTAAAGCCTTTAAAAAAAATGTACGTTTGATAACTATAGACCAATATCATTGCTGCCCCAGTTCTCTAAGATACTAGAAAAAATATTTGTGATCAGACTGGATAGATTTCTTGATAAACAAATGGTTCTGAGTGATAATCAATATGGTTTCAGAAAAAGCCATTCAACATCAATGGCTCTCATGGACTTTATTGAACAAATAACTACAGCTATAGATTAAAAACAATATTGTGTCAGTATCTTTGTTGACCTTTGAAAAGCCTTTGATACTATTGATCACTGCATTCTTTTGGAGAAATTGTACAAATATGGAATTAGGGGTCAAGTATTACAATGGGTATCTAGTTATCTGACAAATAGGAAGCAATTTGTTCAAATAAATGAAGTAAGATCCAAACTTGCTAGTATTACGTGTGGGGTCCCACAAGGTTCAGTGCTTGGTCCAAAGTTGTTTCTTTTGTACATAAATGATTTGGTGAATGTGTCGGGGCTGTTTAGGTGTGTTCTGTTTGCAGATGATACCACTTTTTTTTGTTTGGGAACAAATTTGGATCATATGCTGAACATGATGGAAACAGAGTTTGTAAAAATACAGACTTGGTTTGGACTTAACAAATTATCGCTAAATTTGAAAAACAAAACAAATTATATGGTATTTAGTAATAGAAAAACCACAGTTGATGCTACATTTAAAATTAAT
>JBBPBX010060480.1:0-21432 GCA_038048925.1 Garcialebias charrua
TATATATATATATATATATATATATATATATATATATATATATATATATATATATATATGTATATATATATATATATATATATATATATATATATATATATATATATATATATATGTATATATATATATATATATATATATATATATATATATTTTTATGTATATGTAAGTACTGTATAAAATCACACTTACAGTATGTCAGAACACAACCTGTCTCTGCATAACATTTTCCACATGTGAATCTGTTACAAGCGCCATCAGCCAAGCCAATTAGATTGGAATGTTTGCCATTCTTTAGCAAACAATGGACACAAGTCCCCCAGCATATCCCCCCCAAATGCATTCTCCTACTACAAAAGCCTTCACATTTACATAGAAGGAAAAAGTCTCCAGGCATGCTTACTCAAGGATTACAAATTCCTAAAAAAAAGAGCCATTTGGCTGGGCTCTGGTAAAGATTGTACTGATTTAAATATCCTGGGATTTCCAGTGTTAATAAGTACACGCCAATATTCATGAATTTTTATGTTAGTTGACTTATATTAAACTGCGACATACGTACAAAACAACGTAGGTATTTTTAAATAAACATAGATAAGATTAAATCACCCAACTTACTGCAGAGGTGCTCAGAGTAGCATTCAATTCCAGGGTTCAGTCAGACGCACATGCAAAAAACCAGCAGCATGATGAAATCCGGAAGAGGTTGTGAGGTAGGGACATACCACTAGTAAAAAAAAAGAAGGGGGTGGACCGCTCCACTTTCTTATAGTACCTTGTTTTCGTGACTACACGTTATGCAAAAACAGTAAGTAATAATATTTACTGACAAGTAAGGTAATGTACTGAGAAAAATTACAACCAATTGTCCTCAACATTTAAGCTTATTTAAAATGTGATAACCCCCGCAAAATGCTCTCACCCAGAGCTGGGAAGGGAGGAGAGGGGGAAGAGAGGAGGGGTGGTGAGGACAAACAGAGTACCTGGACTGGTCGGGATATGATGACAAAACAAAAAAGTACCAACAGTTACAAAAGGTGATTCATAATATAGTGTAAATAAAACAAATAAAGAGCAATAAAATAAAAAAATTACGTTAAAAAAAATATATGAGGAAATTAAAATCAGCTAAGAAACTAAGAATTTTTCCAGCTATTTTTTCATTTACATATTAAAGATTTTGCATAGGACATTCTTCCAGTGGTTCACATTAGGTTTACATTAAAAAAATGACATTTATGAACATAGTGTTTAGCTAATATAATCAAATTATTGATAGCATATTAATTATTTCCATTTGTATTAATTAACCCAAATTTGATTTCTTTTAAAGTGAGAGTAAGTAGCTGAATCCCTTTGGATTGGATCCACATTTTAAAATCAAGCCAAAATTGTTGAACTACCCTGTAATCAAAGAAAATATGTTCCAGGTTCTCACTCTCTGTCTCACAAAAACAACTTGCTCTCAATGGAGCCTAGAGGGACTTCAATGAAGCTCCTGTTATTATGGTTTGATGACCCCACCCCCCAAAGAATGTCATTCAAGTATGCCTCCTTTGTACTATAGCCCACCCAGCAGCCAGCACCTATCACCAGCATTTAGCATTACCTGGGATGCATGTACTGTACATAACAAAAGTCAGAGTCAGAGAGTCTTTATTGTCATTCACACCACATGTAGTACATGTGATGAAACGAGATTATGTACACTGCATCCCAGTTACATCCAACAATAAAATATAAAATAAACATTACTAAGCTCTAAGATGTGAACTAAGAAAAACGCCAACTAAAAATACACTAAGCACTAATATATAGAATAACATACTCCAACGAGCAGCACGAACATGAGTTTGCATGAGCAGATGAACACAAAACAGATCAGCAACATGAAACAGATCAGCAGCAACATGAAATAGATCAGCAGCAACATGAACAGATTAGCAACATGAAACAGATCAGCAGCAACATGAAACAGATCAGCAGCAACATGAACAGATCAGCAACATGAAACAGATAAGCAACATGTAACAGATCAGCAGCAACATGAACAGATTAGCAACATGAAACAGATCAGCAACATGTAACAGATCAGCAGCAACATGAACAGATCAGCAACATGAAACAGATCAGCAACAACATGAAACAGATCAGCAGCAACATGAAACAGATCAGCAGCAACATGAAACAGATCAGCAACATGAAACAGATCAGCAACAACATGAAACAGATCAGCAGCATCAGAAACATGAAACAGATCAGCAGCAACATGAAACAGATCAGCAGCAACATGAACAGATTAGCAACATGAAACAGATAAGCAACATGTAACAGATCAGCAGCAACATGAACAGATTAGCAACATGAAACAGATCAGCAACATGTAACAGATCAGCAGCAACATGAAACAGATCAGCAACATGAAACAGATCAGCAACAACATGAAACAGATCAGCAGCATCAGAAACATGAAACAGATCAGCAGCAACATGAAACAAATCAGCAGCAACATGAAACAGATCAGCAGCAACATGAACAGATCAGCAACATGTAACAGATCAGCAGTAACATGAACAGATCAGCAACATGAAACAGATCAGCAGCAACATGAAACAGATCAGCAGCAACATGAACAGATTAGCAACATGAAACAGATAAGCAACATGTAACAGATCAGCAGCAACATGAACAGATCAGCAACATGTAACAGATCAGCAGCAACATGAACAGATCAGCAACATGAAACAGATCAGCAACAACATGAAACAGATCAGCAGCAACATGAACAGATTAGCAACATGAAACAGATAAGCAACATGTAACAGATCAGCAGCAACATGAACAGATTAGCAACATGAAACAGATCAGCAACATGTAACAGATCAGCAGCAACATGAAACAGATCAGCAACAACATGAAACAGATCAGCAGCATCAGAAACATGAAACAGATCAGCAGCAACATGAACAGATCAGTAGCAACATGAAACAGATCAGCAGCAACGTGAAACAGATCAGCAGCAATATGATGTGATATTTCACAGTGACCATTCTGGTTAGATATTCATGAGTCTAACAGCCTCAGGGTAGAAGCTGTTCCTCAGTCTAGTGGTTCTACACTTAATGCTCCTCAACATCCTTCCTGAGGGGAGTGGGGCAAAAAGTGTGTGTGCTGGGTGAGTGTGGTCCTTCATGATGCAGGTGGCTCTCTTCCTGCATCTGGAGGTGTAAATGTCTGTGATGGTGGGGAGACTGACTCCAACATCTTCTGTGCAGCCTTCACCACTCTCTGCAGAGCTTTTCTTTCTGCAGCTGTGCAGCCTCTATGCCACACATTGATGCTGGAGCACAGGATGCTCTCCACTGCACACCTGTAGAAGGAGGTGAGGACTGAGCTGCTCAGACCAGCTCGTCTCAGCCGCCTGAGGAAATAGAGTCTCTGGTGAACTTTCTTGATCAGGCTTTGCACCAGCTCTCCAGGTGTTCCACCTCCTGCTTGTAGCTGGACTCATCATAGTTTGTGATGCATCCCACCACAGCTGTATCAGCTGCAAACTTTATGACAACCTGGATGGGTATCTGCACAATCATATGTGAGCAGAGTGAACAGGAGAGGGCTCAACACACATCCTTGAGGAGAGCCAGTGCTGAGGGTTATGGTGGAAGAGGAGAAGTTGTGGATCATCACTGACTGAAGTCTGTTAGTTAAGATTTTATCACTTGTTTTTATTGTTGTAGCACTTTGAGATTTTTATTAATGAAAAGTGCGGTATAAATTGAATTTATTATTATTATTATTATTATTATTATTATTAAGTCAAGGAACCAGTTGCAAATGGAGGGGCTTAGTCCTAGTGTTAGTAATTTGTCCATCAGGGTTTGGGGGATCATGATTTTGAAGGCAGATGTGAAGTCCACAAAGAGCATATGGGTGTATGAGTCCTTCTGTTCCAGGTGGGTGAGAGCAGTGTGGACCACAGAGGAGATGGTATCCTCTGTTGATTGGTTCTCACAGTATGCATACTCGAGGGTCCTTGTTGATGATGGTTGTTTTGATGTGGGTCATGACCAGTTTTTCGAAGCATTTAGCGACTATCGGGTGAGGGCCACTGGCCAACAGTCATTCAGAGCAGTCACTGTAGAGCTTTTTTGGACTGGGATGATTGTGGTGTGGTCTTCAGGCAGACGGGATCTGTCTACAGGGCATGAGGTGTTAAAGATATTGGCCAGCACCTTGCAGAGCTGATCGGAACTTTCAACACTTTCCCAACACTTTTTTTTTGGATTATGGTATTTTGACCAAGGGTTAGGATTTCCAACTAAACGCAGTGATAGGACCACCAAACTCACAGATCTTGTTCTCCATAACTCCCTGACCGCAATTTATGAGATTCCTGTCCGTCCTACGTTCTCCCTATGAATTATGGGTATTTGTATTTGGACAAATTGGGGTTAGGATTTCCACCTAAACGCAGTGATAGGACCACCAAACTCACAGATCTTGTTCTCCATAACTCCCTGACCGTAATTTATGAGATTCCTGTCCGTCCTACGTTCTCCCTATGAATTATGGGTATTTGTATTTTAACAAATTGGGGTTAGGATTTCCAACTAAACGCAGTGATAGGACCACCAAACTCACAGATCTTGTTCTCCATAACCCCCTGCACACACACACACATGCACACACATACACACACACACACACACACACACAATATGCAAGTGTACAGTTAAATATACATATCCAGACAATATCCTACACTAGGATTTTTCATGTATGGGTATCTGGAAAATATCCAATACTAGGATTTATTATGGATGGGTATCCAGAAGATATCCAATACTAGGATCTATCACAGATGGGTATGCGTGGGATATCCTGTACTAAGATCTGTTAAAGATGAGATCTCCCCATATAGCACCAGAAACATATTGGATATGTGGCAGATACGTAAACTTGCATACTGTTGTATCTCCCCAGATATTAGGCCTTTTTGTATGGGTTTAACGGGCCCCGAATGGGTTTTCAGTGGGAACCAGATGGTAATGCCTTAGTCCTAAAGGAACAATTGGGACTTTCTCAACTAAGCAGAAGTGAACAAAATAAGATGAAAAATGTCTTTTGGTCAAGGTTCTTTAAAGCTAATGTGAATTATTGTCAGTATTACTTTTTACCTCTGCTGAGTAAACATTTATTATGTGAATAGAATAGAACTTATTTAACAAAAAACTCAAACATAAAACATGCCCAAAACAAACTACAGTACTGTACAAGAAATGCTCTTTTAAACAAAGAAATTTTAATGTTTTGCATAGTGTTGTTCAACATCTACAAAATTATTCAAGACAGCATTTCTGAAAATAATTTAAATTAGTTTTTACTTTAAAAAAAAGACAAACACACACACCGGTTTGTTAGTTTTATATAGTCCCTCGTTTATCACAGGTGTTTGGGACCATGAGGTGCGCTGGACCATGCGTATTGCTGGTGGGAACACGCCCACTAGCGATAAGTGAAAAACAGCAAAGTAGGATAGTTCAAGTTCAGTCAACTTTTGTCATGACACGTGCCAGGTTGCAATCACACTCATCACCTGTTACTCCCAAACTCCCTTCTTAAATAAACAATTTAAATTTTAATACTACTATATATACAATATTTTACATAAACAACACATGCTGTATGGATTGTTTATTTAAAATATTGTATACAGTATGTAAATTTAAATTGTTTAGGAGGGAGTTTGGGAGTAACAGTATATATATATATATATATATATATATATATATATATATATATATATATATATATATATATATATATATATATATATATATATACGGAAAATATCCTATACTAGGATTTTTCATGTATGGGTATCCAGACAATATCCAATACTAGGATCTGTCAGATGTGTATCTGGAAAATATCCAATACTTGGATTTAATATGTATGGATATCCAGAAAATATCCAATATTAGGATCTATCACAGATGTGTATCCGGAAATTATCCAAATGCTAGGATTTTTTATGTATGGGTATCCAGACAATATCCAATACTAGGATCTGTCAGATGTGTATCCGGAAATATCCAAATGCTAGGATTTATTATGTATAGGTATCCAAAAAATATCCTATATGAGGATCTGTCAGATGTGTATCCGGAAAATGTCAAATACTAGGATTTACTATGTATGGGTATCCAGAAAATATCGAACATTAGGATCTATCACAGATGTGTATCCGGAAAGTATCCAAATGCTAGGATTTTTTATGTATGGGTATCCAGACAATATCCAATACTAGGATCTGTCAGATGTGTATCCGGAAATATCCAAATGCTAGGATTTATTATGTATGGGTATCCAGAAAATATCTAATATGAGGATCTGTCAGATATGTATCTGGAAAATGTCAAATACTAGGATTTACTATGTATAGGTATCCAAAAAATATCCAATATTAGGATCTATCACAGATGTGTATCCGGAAAGTATCCAAATGCTAGGATTTTTTAAGTATGGGTATCTAGACAATATCCAATACTAGGATCTGTCAGATGAATATCCGGAAAATATCCATATGCTAGGATTTATTATGTATGGGTATCCAGAAAATATCCTATATGAGGATCTGTCAGATGGGTATCCAGAAAATATCCAACATTAGGATCTATCACAGATGTGTATCCGGAAAATATCCAATGCTAGGATTTATTATGTATGGATATCCAGAAAATATCCTATATGAGGATCTGTCAGATGGGTATCCAAAAAATATCCAACATTAGGATCTATCACAGATGTGTATCCGGAAAATATCCAATGCTAGGATTTATTATGTATGGATATCCAGAAAATATGCAATATGAGGATCTGCCAGATGTGTATCCGGAAAATATACAATACTAGGATTTATTATGTATGGGTATCCAGAAAATATCAAATACTAGGATCTATCACAGATGTGTATCCAGAAAATATCCAATACTAGGATTTATTATGTATGAGTATCCACAAAATATCCAATACTAGGATCTATCACAGATTTGTATCTGGAAAATATCCAATGCTAGGATTTATTATGTTTGGGTATCCAAAAATATCCAATACTAGGATCTATCACAGATACGTATATGGAAAATATCCAATAGTAGGATCTTTCTCATATAGGTATCCAGAAAATATCCAATAGTAGGATCTTTCTCATATAGGTATCCAGAAAATATCCAATACTAGGATATCTCAAGTATGGGTATACATAAAATATTCTATACTAGGATCTATAGCAGATGTGTATCCAGAAAATATCCTATACTTGGATTGATCATGTATGAGTATCCAGAAAATATCCAGTGCTAGGATCTATCACAGATGGGTATACATGGGATATCCTGTACTAGGATCTGTTACAGATGAGAACTCCCCGTATATCACCGGAAACATACTGGATATGTGGCGGATACATAGACTTGCATACTGTTGTATCTCCCCGGATATTAGGCCTTTTAGTGCAGTGGATGTGTGGATGTTTGATGGCTGGATGGATGTATGGATGGATGGATAAAGCGTGGACCTCAGTCAGTAAAGAATCCATATGTCTGTTTTCAGGAAGGCAGGATGTTTGATGGATGGATGGATGATGTTTGATGGATGGATGCATGGATGGATGGATGTGTGGATGTTTGATGGATGGATGGATGCATGGATGGATGGATAAAGCGTGGACCTCAGTCAGTAAAGAATCCATCTGTCTGGTTCAGGAAGGCAGGATGTTTGATGGATGGATAGATGGATGGATGTGTGGATGTTTGATGGATGGATGGAGATGGATAAAGCGTGGACCTCAGTCAGTAAAGAATCCATATGTCTGTTTTCAGGAAGGCAGGATGTTTGATGGATGGATGGATGATGTTTGATGGATGGATGCATGGAAGGATGGATGTGTGGATGTTTGATGGATGGATGGATGCATGGATGGATGGATAAAGCGTGGACTTCAGTCAGTAAAGAATCCATCCGTGTGAGTTCAGCAAGGCTGGATGTTTGATGGATGGATGGATGGATGTTCTGGGTCTGGGTTCAGGAAGGCAGGATTTTTGATGGATGATGGATGGATGGATGTTTGATGGATGGATGGATACATCGGTGGATGGATAAAGCATGGACCTCAGTCAGTAAAGAATCCATCTGTTTGGGTTCAGGAAGGCAGGATGTTTGATGGATGGATTGATCAATGATGTTTGATGGATGGATGTGTGGATGTTTGATGGATGGATGGATGGATGCATGGATGGATGGATAAAGCGTGGACCTCAGTCAAAGAATCCATCTGTCTGGGTTCAGCAAGGCAGGATGTTTGATGGATGGATGGATGTTTGATGGATGGATGGATGGATGTTTGATGGATGGATGGATAAAGCGTGGACCTCAGTCAGTAAAGAATCCATCTGTCTGGGTTCAGGAAGGCAGGATGTTTGATGGATGGATGGATGGATAGATGGATGGATGTTTGATGGATGGATGATGGATGGATGTTTGATGGATGGATGGATGGATGTTTGATGGATGGATGGATAAAGCGTGGACCTCAGTCAGTAAAGAATCCATATGTCTGGGTTCAGGAAAGCAGGATGTTTGATGGATGGATGGATGTTTGATGGATGGATGTTTGATGGATGGATGTTTGATGGATGGATGGATGGATAAAGTGTGGACCTCAGTCAGTAAAGGGGAAGGACCCCACTCACCCAGCACACACACTCTTTGCCCCACTCCCCTCAGGACAGAGGTTAAGGAGCATCAAATGTAGAACCACTAGACAGAGGAACAGCTTCTACCCTGAGGCTGTTAGACTCATGAATAATTAAATAATAAGAATAATCACTGCAAAATATCACATCATGCTGATGCCGATCTGTTTTCTTGTTGCTGTGTGTTCATTTGTGACCATCTGTTCATACAGACTCATGTTCCTGCTGCTGTTTGTAATGATGTTTTTCTATTACATTAGTGATTAGTGTATTTCTAGTTGATGTTTTTCTTAGTTATATCCTAGATGTTATTACTGTTTTTCTCTTACATTTTGTTGTTGGATGTAACTGGGACCATGTGTACATAATCTAGTTTCATCACATGTACCACATGCGGTGCAAATGACAAAGATTATCTGACTCACCAAATACCAAATGACCTCTTGGACTAGCTGAAAACCTGTACATGTAAAAATATGAAAAAGTTAAAAAACAATTCTCAAGTTTATACAGTACACTTATACAGTATTCTGTATTATTCAGTATTCAGTATTCCAACAACAGTATTCTGATACCTACGTAACACTGCAGTCAACATGATGACGTAACGAGACTACAATGTGATGACGTAACGACGCAGTTCGTTTGGCTGCTCATTGCTCAGAGGTATAAAAAAAGAAGAGCAGATTTAGCACAAAAATTACGTTGGAAACATTAAAACCCCTCTACCCTATTAACTCATGTTAAATTACAGCGTTAGTCAGCTGTTATTGTGACGTGACACGTTCACGCTAGTGACGCTAACGCTACGTGTGTTTAATTTTGTCTTCGTCGCGTTAAGACTCTAAATAACCATTAAAACATCCACAAGTGATGCATATATAGTATCGCTGATTTATATAAATGTCTATAAAAGTTTTCAACAGCGTTGAAAGGTTGTCACGATTCTGAAGTGAAGTTATGTTACATGCTAACGCTAGCCGCAGCTAGTTTGAGCTGCGTCTTTCTTCGCGCACTCAAAACTCATGCACAGATACTTCCTAATTGATTTGATTTGATTTGATGTTTATTCATTCATTTTAAAAGAACAATACAAGACAGTTTCATCAGATACAAGATTACAAGTAGGATAAAATGAAGGGAGCAGAAAGAAGATGAAATCTTATTATATCTGCCCCTATTTCACAGTTTGTTCAACCAATGATAACTTTCAAGCAACATCACAGAATGAATAGTTCTACCTATTTTCCTAACTGTAATACACAAACTACATCACAAAATGAATAATTCTACTTAATTTTCCTGACTGTAAAACATAAACTAGATCACAAAATGAATAATTCTACTTAATTTATGTAAATGTTGATAAAGTTTTCTACAGTCTTCACAGTTTGTGACGCTGCGGTTAAAGTCACGTTACACGTAAACGCTACTGGATTAGCCGTTAACATTTCCTTCAGATGATGTCATCAAAAGCAACAAATTTTTTTTTTTAATTCTTACCTGAATGAAGTCAATACACTCTGACACTCTGTCCACCTACTGCTGCAAAATCTTACTTAAATCGCTCTCCAAAAATAATCTCCGCTCACCTAACACATGCACTCAACACACGACGCCATAACTCTGCACGTGTAAGCTCAAGGGGCTTTAACTTTTAAAGGCTTGGTCACCTGAGGCCCCGCCCTGAGGCCCCGCCCACAACAGGGTCTCCACATCACGAGAGGAGGGGCGTTGGAGTTTCGCGCTGTGTGTATCAGTTGCAATAATCACACACGTCCACACAGGTTCAACAAGCGCATCCGATACACAAACTGACACACACCACACACAGAATCTCGAGGAGGTGCTTCGCCCGACAATTTTATAAATGTAAATAACTTTTTATTAAAACAATTTTAAGTGTTGAAGCATAGTCCAACTCATCCAGGCAGCCATTTAGCCACAAGGTTCTCTGATATTGATGAGAAAAAACAATGTTTACATATTAATATATTTGGATACAATCTGTGATTTATCCGGACATTGGCAAAGGCTGGCTAATACCAAATGTCCCGATAATGTCGGTACGTAGTCTGGCGCATAGTCTGGCTATAACATATAGACCAACACACACACACATACACATACATACACGGTTAGGTGGAACAATAGCAGCGTTTCCATCAAGGTTTTTGATGTGCATTTTGAAGTATCGCATCAGAAAAGCTGAATGGAAAATGGCACGATTCTAATTAATTTCTTCGCATCAGAGCCGATGCACAAAACGAGGGATAGAAGCAGATTTGCCGATTCGGTTCTGCCGTAGCGAACATTTACGTCACCTGACTTCGTCTCCAGACAACATTTAACATCGCTAAAACTAGTTGGCATGATAGAATAAATATAACTCGCCCGATAGCAACACGTACCTGAAATATTCTCAACATTTTGCCGAGATGTATGGTCGGGTCCTGTTTTCAACCGCTACTTCCTGTTTACTGTAGACATGCGTAACGCTGACGTCTGACGTAATAACGCTGACGTCTGACGTAATGCCGCTTTGCGTGGCCTGGTGAATGCGTTTCGGGCCAGTTGAGAGAGACATTTCTGATTCGCATGGATTTAGTTTGCATTTTTGTGAACTTTAAAGGGCTCGCTCAGGGGAGTGGTGGCGCAGAGGTTAAGAAGGTGCGCTTGTGATCGGAAGGTCGCCGGTTCAAGCCCCGGTACCGACAACATCAAAGATGTGGGTGGGATAAGTGAAGTGGTCACACCTATCTCCACCCTCATCTGCCCCACTCTGGGCCCTTGAGCAAGGCCCTTAACCCACATCTGCTCCCCTGGGAACCCTAGATATCAGCTCTCTGTTCCACACAGAGGGCTGTGGTTGCTCTGTGGTCTGTGGTTGTGTCAGGAAGGGCATCCGGCGTAAAAACAACTGCCAAATCTTCATGTGACTAGATCGCTGTGGTGACCCCTAACGCAGGGAAAAAGTCGAAAGAAAAAAAAAAAAAGATACTGTTTTGGGTTATGCATGACAAGCATAGTGGTGAACTATTAGGATTTATGAATTTAAGGATGTATGAATGTATATAGGAAATTGGTTTTGAGTTTTGGTTCAAGTTAAATGTGCATTTTGAAGTATCGCATCAGAAAAGCTGAATGGAAAATGACACGATTCTAATTAATTTCTTCGCATCAGAGCCGATGCACAAAACGAGGGATAGAAGCAGATTTGCCGACTCGGTTCTACCGTAGCGAACATTTACGTCACGTGACTTTGTCTCCAGACAACATTTAACATTGCTAAAACTAAATGATATTTTGATAATTGTATTTAATAGGGTTTTTGAATCAGGGTTTTTGATAATTGTATTTAATAGGGTTTTTGAATCAGGACAGAATTTATGGATAAAGGATGTAAATCTGGCTAAACCCACAAAACACATACGTTTGATAAGTCTCCACTAGACTAGCAGCTGAAGCTTACACATATACAAACATCTGAGTTTTGTATCTTGAGTCTCTAGTTTTTGGGTTGCCGGAACAGACACCAAGTGTACGGGTTGACGCTGAAACTAGGTCTGACCAATGTGACTTTTCTGAAAACACCGCTACTGAAACAACAAAGAAATGCACTGTCAAGTCAAGCAATGTGACTTTTCACTACTAAAGCAAAGAACTGTCAACAAAATGGAATGTGTGCCATACGTGAACTTTTACGAAACTATGTCCAGATGAGGGTCCTGGATTTTGTCAAAACAGCTGAACGTGTCTCCAGACAAAGGGGAACCGCCTGAAAGTCTTACTGTATACTGAACTATGAACTGCTGCCCACAGTTGAACATATCTCCTGACAAAGGGAGACAGCATGAAGACAAAGAGCAGTATGGTCCAGCTATCCAAAGTCACTAACAACAACTGAAGTCTGGCGAAGGTGTTCAACCCCACATTTGGTCTGTAAGGGTCATCCAAAGATTTCAGCGTCATAGTCAAAACTGCAGTTTGCTTTGATAAAAAACACTCACTAAGCTCATTTTTCAAGATATGCCAGAAGCATGTCACATGATTTTTAGTGTACTGAATGTGGGTCTGCTGGACTACTTACCTTTTTCCAATACTCTGAAATGAAAATTGTTTTATAAACTCAAAACCTTGTATAAAGTTGAAATCATACATTTGACTTTTTGTTTTTACAGATAAAGTGAGTCACAGAGATTCACAACAGACCTGTACAAGAATCCTGAAATTGATAGAGTTTCTTAAAACATCTGTTCATTTTTACTTACGAACTGAGACAACTGGGTTGTTTGATGGTTTAAAAGGAATTTAAATTTATGTCATTGTTGATTGTTTAGATTAAAATTATATAGGAATGGAATGGAATTTAGTTTTATGATTCTAAGTTCTAGGTTTATATTTAAACTGTTTAAAAGGAGGGATTGTAAAATATGACATTTATACAGTTTAAAAGATAATAAATAAATAATAAATAAATAAATAAAATTAAAAATTAAAAAAACGAACGACATTTATAGCATTTAAAAGATAATAGAAAAGATGATTGATAACTACACTGACACCTATACAAACGACATTGCTTTTGTATATATCTAACCAAAACATTTTCTCTTCCCCCTGTTGAAATGTGCACAGATCCAAGAAACCTAGGGGGACACCCTAAAAAACTAACTAGACGAAGATTTTAACTAAGACAACAGGATCAAACCACAGGTCCCTAAGGTGGACTTGATCAGGGTTTGATTGGAGACATTGGTAGTTCTGCATTTTTTATGACTAGGAAACATTTTAACGTTTCATTGTATTTTTATGGGTAAGGTGATCATTTGAATTATATACTTTGCTCATGCGTCAATGAAGTTCCTTCCACAGACCCCATGAGGTAAGGAAAAATTAATAATAATAATTGTCTGTGCCAGGATCCCTGACGATCCTGTTTTGAACTCAGAAACTAAACTGAGTAATGGCATACGTTTTTGGGGAAATGTTCTATTGTTGAGGTGATTTGTCTAAAACTAATACTAAAAAACTAACACTTTACTAATATGGGTGTGGGAATTAAAAATATGTAAACATTATTTGTGCATTTGTACTAATTTTTGATTCTGCTCAGGTCATGCTAAGGGAGTTTGGCCCCACCCAGGAGACTGGTTTTGTCGGGGACCCCTGCTAGAAGCACTGAGAGTCGAAACGCTGGCTAAAGACCATCTCGGGGTAGGATGATACCGGAGATGGAACAGAAGGATTCCAGAATCTTCCATGGGGTGCCCTGTCACAGCAGGATCTCTGATGTTGAGCATGTATCTGTATCAGATGCGACGTCCCGAGTATGCCAACTTGCCGAGAAAATGCAGAACAATTTTATCCATTATGCATTCTGTTTTTGGTCTATAAAAGACCTAGCTCATAAAAGAGCTTTTTCTTTGTTATGTGTTTCAATAATTGATTTCCCACACTTTAAGAGTTGGTTCGAGAAAGTTTTTTTTGTGAAAGAAGTTACCTTTTACTGGTTAAACACTTTATTTTTAGTTTAAAGCTTTTTAAGTTTTTTTTAATTATTTTAATTTAAAATTTCTTTTAAGTCTATTTTTATTTTATTTTAGATTTCTTTAAGTTTATTTTTAGTTTAAATTTTTTGTTCTCAACTTATTTCAGTTTAAACTCCAACTTCTTTGAATTATTTTTGTTAGAAAGTTTTTAGGCGTTTAAATAAGTTCTAAAAGTTATTACTCTACTGCCCACAAAAACTTGTAAAAGATGAGCCTAAATTGTTGCAAAATGGCCGCCGCCAGTGAGGGCCTAGGGTGATGGACATGTTTTCCTTTAAAAGTTTAGACCCAAAGGTTTTTTCATTCCATCCATCTTTAATATGAAACAGTTTTAAATGATAAAGAGGGCCGATATGTTAGAGTATTCAAATGTTTATCATCTAAAAACTTATATAATATAAAAAACTCTACTTCTGCAAACCTAGATCAATCTTTGTTAATTCCCTGTTTAAGTATTTTTCTTACACAACAAACTGTTTACCGAAACCAAAGCACCGAAAGAATGTTTCCTTTGTTTCATAAGAATGTTCTCTTTTGTTTTGTAGTGGGCATGACCGTGTCCACTTTGATACACCTGTGTATTTTTGAACTGTTCCAGAGATGACCTTTACTGACCTTTCAGTAAAACAAGACATTTACTACAAATCATTCCATTAGATGTAATCTGAGAATATAGTCACCAAAAGAGACTATTTCTATCTTTGATTTTATTATAATGTGATCAAAAGAATAACTTTTGCCATTTTCATGATATATGTTATATGCTGTTATTATTTTAATATGGAGTATTACTGTGTCACTCCTGCTGTGTTAAAGTTGAAGTCTCGGGTCATAGAGGCCCGACGGTTTTGTTTAGAAAGTCAGAAGACAGTTAATCTGTTGTTTTTCGTGAGAAGAGCTCCAGCTTACTATGTCTTTTTCCTAAACCTTTCTCTTTGCTGCTGGCTGTAACCTTGGGTCGTGATAACACAAGTGAACTGCTCGACTGGTCCATGGACCAATGAAAAAGACACAAGTCTCACTCCTCTCATGATTTTCTTTTGAGTTCTAAGTTTTGCTAAAATGCTTCAGAGTCTACTGGGAACTTCAAAGAGATGTGAACCTTTCCCAAAGAGCTGGGGTACGTTTGGTCAAGAGCTAACGACCTTCGTCCTCAGTAAAGGACTAATAACATGCTGTTATGAGTCCACTTCGAACGAGCGTAAGCTCAAAACTTTGTTTATTCCTTCCTGGAATAAGTTTATCTTGAAGTCAGAGGCCTGAAGCTGACGCATTTTCTGATGGTCGATGCGGAACCCAGGAGACGTTGAAAACGTAAACTAGAACCAGATCGGACGAACTGGGCCTGAAGGACTCTGTACATCTGAAAGGCTGGTGTCATTTCTTTATCAGACTCGTCGTCGAAGGTAAAGAGCTGTTTACAAACGTACCTGGATTTTAGCAGAAGTCGGATGAGAAGTGTCACTTTTGGTAACATGCTCAAGACAATTTCCTTTAAACCATCTCTCCATCTTCCTCCTATCTCCTTTCCCTCAATTCTAAGCTGGAAACTATTTAAGCTAAAGAGCCCTCAGACTAAATATGTTTAACACCCTGTATTTAGGTCTGTTGTGTTGTAATTCAAGTGTGCTGACGTGTTAAATTGAAAGAAAGTGAAATCATGTCAATCAAGTGTAATGGTGTTAATTTAGTTGATTTATTTTAAATAAATGATAGTGTCTTTGACATATCAAACTAAGTTAACGTCTCTGTCACTTAATGGCTTTATTTATTTATCCATCATAAAGATCACAGAAATATTGGGTAAACTGAAAAAGAAAAGAATCCGTGAAATTACTATTCAATCTGAATAAGTAAATTAATTAAGGATAAAGAGGTCAGCTTAATACTGACCCCTGTTAAAATCCCTTACATCTGGGTGGCACTATATGTGTTTAAAGACACAATATATGGTCTCCCTCATGTTTCCTTCATCTGGTGGCCCGTACGGGGACCAGAAACTGAGAGTTCTGCCCCCAAGGTGACAGAAATATGCACGGCCCATCTCTGCTGCTCAACATCTGAAAGGGCCTGGTTGTACTGTTTCGTCATTTTCAGTCACTTCTTTTCTACCTCCTCCATGTACAGGTTGGCAACAATAGGAGAAACTGGAGACCCCGTAGCACACCCATGTTTCTGCCTATAATATTGCTCCCCATATGTGAAGTAGGTTGACTGCAGGCACAGTTTCAAGAGTTGACACAGTTATGTAAGCTATCATGGTTTAGATCAGCTACACTTACCAATTAAGGGGTGGATCAATTCTGTAAAATTAGATATAAGGATCTGTACCTATAAATTTTTGGAGGGCTTCTGTAACGAAGGCCTCTAATTCCAAACTATTCCTCCATTCATTACTTAGTTTAGGTTAAACTAAAATAGAAAAATGAAATATAGTTTGATCTAAATGTCTGTTGTCTTTTAGACGAACGACGTAGGATTTGGTATTCCTAATCAATTTTGAAGTCTATGGCGAGACTCATCAAAATGAATAGACAATCTAGAATAGAAACGATCAAATCGGTTCAATTTAGAAATTGTGAGACCAGTGTAGTTTATGGTACCTTGAGTAGCTTTAAACTACATTGACTCTTCAACGATTGAGATTTAACAAAACGAACTGTATGTTGGCATAGTTAAATCCATATCATTCATTAACCAATGTTAATACAAAACCTTTTTGGCTGGGAGTGTTCAGAACCAAAACAATATCTCAACTAATGACAACAGTAATGACTAAACAACAAGGAAACAACGTTTCACTGCTTCGACACACTCTTGTCGTCAGATTCCAAAGTGCAACACACAAGAAAAACAGGTCTCAACTTTATGACCGAGGTCAAATTAAATCTCGTGGATTTAAACGGTTGTTAAGGTTAGTTTTTTGTTGTGGGTTTTAGGCTTAGCGTTTCTAAGTTCAAATTGGACAATGCGACTTATAGGGTGGAAAATACGGTAGTTTAAACCTGATTAGTTTATTTACTAACTTGTGTTTGGACGACCTTATTATCCCATGAAGTCGGTGTGTTTGTGAGATCTTTGTCTTTTGTGGAGTCATTGAACGCCTTGTAAGGTTTGATCTGATTTCGATGTACCCATTTAGCAATTGGCTCTTTGCGGCCTTTGCTGATTTTGATTTCGTAGACGACTGAGGACACTTTGTCTGTTATCAGATGAGGTCCAGTCCACCTGGGCATTAGTTTGCGGGCGAGAGTTCCGGTCTCGGACCCTCCTTTCCCGGTTGCTGGGGCGAACGTATAGTACCAGACTCTGTCTCCCACTTGGAGTTCATTGTGAGAGGCCTTTTGGTCGTAGTACGCCTTACGTCCTTCAGCGGATTTTTCCAGGTTTTTCTGGGCGAAAGCAAAAGTGTTTCTGAGGTGTACATTCAAATCTTTCATGTATTGTTGTGTAGTGTAGGCTGTCGCCATGGCGGCGTCGCCTGGTTGGTACAACAGGTGTAGAGGGAGAGTCATTTGTCGACCGGTCATCATCTCGAAGGGAGAGATGCCAGTTGATGTGTGTGGAGTGGCTCTTATGGCCATGAGGACCAGAGGGAGTTTCACGTCCCAGTCCTTGTGGTTTGCAGCCACGTATTTCTTCAAAATACTCACCACAGTTCTGTTTGCTCTCTCAACTTGGCCTGAAGCCTGTGGGTGGTAGCCGACATGAAAGTTAGCCTTGACGCCTAGCGTCTTCCACAGTTCTTTCATCACTTCACCTGTGAAGTGTGTACCTTGGTCTGAGTTCACCCGAAGGGGAAGTCCAAACCTTGAAAATATATGATTCATTAACAACATAGCAGTGGTTTGTGCTGTGTCGTTGGGAGCTGGTAGGCATTCTACCCATTTGGTGAATGCACAGGTTACCGTGAGAAAATATTTATTTCCTCTAGAGCTCTTAGTGAGTGGTCCAACCCAGTCGATCTGGAGGTCAGACCATGGGAATGCAATGCCTCTGCTTTGCAGTGGTGCTCTGTGAAGTGGTCTGGTTGGCTGAAACTGGCCACAGACCACGCACCCTTCAATGTAGTCCTTGACATCCTTTTTCATTCCAGGCCAATAGGCAATTTGTTTTAATGCCGTCAGCGTGGCTTTATCTCCTTTGTGTCCTGCGGACGGGAGATCATGGGCATGAACTAACATCACCCCCCTTTGGTCATGGGGAACCACGAACACAGGTGAGGACGTTGGTCCATGAGCGAAAGTTAGGATGCCCTTGATTAGTTTTAGCTGTTTGCGCAGCTGATAGAGGACCTTAAGGTCTGGATCGGAATCCAGGTCGTCTTTAGACGGACTATTTTTGTCTGGATCAGTCAGGTACAGTATCATGGAGTTGATAGCAGGATCCGACTTCTGTAGTTGGATGATGTCTGGGTCAGTCAGTGCGGGTCGTACAGAGACTGCGTCGTCAGCAGGTCTGGCTGCGGCCTGTGCACGTGTGACTGCCATAACCCTGACTGTAGGTTGTATTGACAGAGTCTTGATTAACCAGGAAGGGTCGAAGGACCATAAAGGACCTTCGTCGGCTCCTTCTTTGGCTAAGGAATCTGCAATGTCATTGTAGTGCTTGTCATCGCCTGGGACTCTAGAATGTCCTGGAACTTTCTTCCAGTAGATCTGTAAGTCGTGTGATGTCACCAAGTGATCACACGCTATGAAAAGCTCTTTGTGTTTGACCACTTTTCTGTCGCTTGTTAGGAAACCGTTCTGTTTCCACACAGCGAGGTGACAAGCGAAACTCAAACGAGCATAGTTAGAGTCAGTGCAGATGACTAGCGTCTTGATGGAGCGTTCTACTACCATCTGGAGAGCTATTAGGATTCCTGCAATCTCAGCGTACTGAGAAGTCTGAGATCCTAATTTGTAGCTGAAAGTTATCTGTTCTTGGTCCTGGAGGAGAACTCCTCCAACACCTGCCCTACAGATTTTGTCGCGGAGGAATGAAGATCCATCCACGTACAATGTTGTCATATCTTTGCAGATATTGTCATCAAAGAAGTGGTGATTCGGGTCTTCAGTTACTGGGGGTTTTACCTCAACCGGCGGCTGGGTGGCTGGTACATCTTGTGTACACTTCTGGCAGATTGCCAAGTCCGTCCCCAGATGAGACTTCTTGTTTTGACCATAACGTATGTCTAGGTTAAAACTTTGAAGCGCCATGAGCCACGTTGCAACACGTGAGTTTGTCACCACACCATCTCTGATGCGTTCACTGTTAAGAAAAGTCACTGGCTGGTGTTGTGTTTCCACAATGATTTTCTGTCCACCAATGTAGCTGGAGAAATGTTTAACTGCCCACACTGTGGTCAGTAAAGCTTTCTCACAGTCTGAGAATCTCAACTCGGGGCCTGCCATCGTTTTGCTGGCGTAGGCTACTACACGTTTGTCTCTGTCGTGTATCTGGTACAGACCTGCACTTATGCAATGAGCTGAGAAGCCCACTTCCAAGTAAAACTCTTTGTTGTAGTCTGGGTAGACTAAACAAGGGGCTGACTTGATCCTGTTTATAAGAGCGTCCATTGCCTGTTGCTGTTTGTCAGTCCAAACAAATGGTACGTCTTTTTTAAGGAGTTCAGTCAGTGGTTTCGCAAGGTCCGCATAGTTTTCGATGAATTGGTTCGAGTAGTTACACACGCCCAGAAAACTTTGTAGTTCTTTGAGATTGGTGGGGACTTTGAGATTGTCGAGGCCTTGGGTGCGAGTCAGCTGTGGTTGTACTCCGTCTGGACCTACAAGTAGGCCAACGTAGTCCACTTTGGTTCTGCACCATTGGCATTTTGACAGTGATATCTTAGCACCAGCAGTTGTTAGTTGATTCAGAACGTGGTCGATCTCAGCCAAATGTGAGTCCAGTGTTGGCTGCCTCAAAAGGACATCGTCCACGTAAATCAGTGTCCCACGCTCGTGGGCGTCTGGACATGCTTTGTTCAAGAAGATGTTGAACTCTGCAGGTGAGTTAGCGTAGCCAAAGGGACACCTGTTAAAGGTGTATTGACGGCCACCAAAAGTGAAAGCTAGTTTGTACTGATCCTCGGCGCGCACAGGGATGGTCCAAAAACCAGAGGCGACGTCGAGGGTCGAGAAGTACTTACCATTGGTGACCTTGGGCAGTTCCTGTTGGAGTTGCGTCATAGGCCATCTGGATAAGGGAACTTGTTTGTTTAGCTTTCGGTAGTCTATAGTGAGTCTCCACTTACCATTTGGTTTTAACACCGGCCATAAAGGCGCAGAGTAAGTGCTGTTACAGTATCGGATGATACCTTTTTCTAACAGGTCATTAATGATTTCTCTGATAGGTTGATGTGCTGCCAGAGGAATCTTGTACTGTCTGACAAATGCAGGGGGAGCATTAGGCGGGGTTGGGATGCTCACTGTGTGGAGCGTGGTCAACCCACAATCCATCGAGTCAGTTGAGAATGATTTCTCATATTTTAGAAGAACTTTGCGAAGTTTGTCCCTTTCTTCATCAGTTTTCAGGGCGTCGGCTTGGGCGACCACCTGGTCAATCTGTGAAGCAACTGAGAGGGGTTCTTGTTCTTTGGGGAGCTCCAGTGAGTCCCCTTCAGTGTCGTAAAACCTGTCAACAGGTAGTGCACTGTAAGTTTGAGGGCATAGACTGTCTCCTTTGTTGAAACCGAACCTGCGGACAGTGTCCTGGTCGGACTCAGTGGGGGAGAAAAGAGCTATGGCCTGTGTTGGTTTCGTGAACAAGACTTGCCCCGTGTGTTGATTTGGGATCAAGTTTTCTGGGAGTCCTCCCAGAAATGGAATGCTTAGCTCAAAATCATGAAAATCAGTAGAGATCAACCATCCTAACTGTGTGTTCTTTGGGATCAGTACCTCTTCTGTGCTTGTGTTGCACATAGCAACAGTCGTGGTTCTGCAGTCGAGGGTCACTTGGCATGTGGCCTCCATGGACAGTCCTAAGTTGAAAAACATAGGAGATGGTTGAAAGTATGCCTGTTTTGTGCTAATAGCTTGTCCTTTCATGATGTGACACATCACCGGCTTGTTCATAACCTGAGGTGGTACCGCAGTGTTATGGCTGTTAGCAATCTGGCAGACCTCTGGAATGGTCTGTCC
>JBBPBX010060481.1:0-21432 GCA_038048925.1 Garcialebias charrua
CCCGTGTCCTGAAAAGAAAAGAAGCAGGTAAAGATGATGGATGGATGGATGGATGGATGGATGGATGGATGAATTCCTCCACTTTAATACAGGACAGCTGTCCTCAGTTTTAAGTACAGAGCCTTTGGAACAGGGGTGTCCTGATACTAGTTTTTTTCAGGCAAGTACAAGTACTTCAAGTTCAAGCATCTTTATAATCCACAAGGGGCAATTACGTAGTTCCACAGTCAGTAGACACATAAAACATCTGTAGTAGAGAAGACATGGAGACATTAGAAAAACAGAAATCATCAGTGTTCATTGAGAAGCATGATCGCAACAGAGATGAATGAGACTTTCAGTTTGTTCATCTGGGCAGCAGATACCTGCGTCCAGATGGAAGGAACCTGAACTCACCATGCAGTGATGATCAGGATCTGCCAGAATCAGCCTGGCCTTGTTTACTGACCTTGCCTTGGTCATTGAGCTTCTGTACGGCTTCAATTACTACTTCAGACTTTACTACATCAATTACTACTTCAGACTTTACTACGTCAATTACTACTTCAGACTTTACTACGTCAGTTACTACTTCAGACTTTACTACGTCAATTACTACTTCAGACTTTACTACGTCAATTACTACTTCAGACTTTACTACGTCAATTACTACTTCAGTCTTTACTACGTCAATTACTACTTCTGACTTTACTACGTCAGTTACTACTTCAGACTTTACTACGTCAATTACTACTTCAGACTTTACTACGTCAATTACTACTTCAGACTTTACTACATCAATTACTACTTCAGACTTTACTACATCAATTACTACTTCAGACTTTACTACGTCAGTTACTACTTCAGACTTTACTACGTCAGTTACTACTTCAGACTTTACTACGTCAGTTGCTACTTCAGACTTTACTACGTCAGTTGCTACTTCAGACTTTACTACATCAATTACTACTTCAGACTTTACTACGTCAGTTACTACTTCAGACTTTACTACGTCAGTTACTACTTCAGACTTTACTACGTCAGTTACTACTTCAGACTTTACTACGTCAGTTACTACTTCAGACTTTACTACGTCAATTACTACTTCAGACTTTACTACGTCAATTACTACTTCAGACTTTACTACGTCAATTACTACTTCAGACTTTACTACATCAATTACTACTTCAGACTTTACTACGTCAGTTACTACTTCAGACTTTACTACGTCAATTACTACTTCAGACTTTACTATGTCAGTTACTACTTCAGACTTTACTACGTCAGTTGCTACTTCAGTTTGGGTACTTGCCAATATTGAGTACAGATACAGTACTGAGTATTCAATGAGTTAGTACATCAACATTTCACAATGACTTCTGAAACACATTTCTTTTATTATAACCCATCAATCATGTCTTAACATCAGCTGTGTTTATCTTAAAATATCTCTAAATATGGACACTTTTTTATGGTTTGTCCTCGACAACTAGCAAAGTGGAAGAGGAAGTGACATCATCAAGCATGAAAGTGGTACTGGCCTGAAGTATGGGGCTGTTTTTATGAGTACTTGAAGCTGGTATTGATACAGATTTAGACCTGGCTGCCTTCCTGTCAGTCCCTGAGGACTTCACCATGACTTTTCCCTAAATGTATGGACAGTTGCGACGAATGTGACGAACACAGCCACATTCCCAGCAACCAACATTTTGGTCATTGCGTTTTACTGCGGGAATATTCACTTTCCCAGGATAACTATTTACGGCTGGAGTTATTAAGGTCTGGACTGTATTCTGAAGAGATTTCACTTCTTGCCTCAATCCTTCAACAACCCCAAATCCATACAATCTTCACTACTCTTCTCAGCTACACCTCGTACTTTAGCATCAGACAACGAGGTATTTTCCAAGCTTTTAATCAGTTCCAGTTCTGCGGCTAGATCAATGGCAGCATCTAATGAAATGGGCTTAGCACTGCGTAAACTAACACGCAAATCCCCAGTTCCCACATGTGCAATGAAATGATCTTTAGCCAATAAATCTTGGGTGTTGGAATCTGCTGAAGAATAGGCTTTAACTACCAACCGCCGAAGGGAGAGCCCAAACTCTCTTTCCCTCTCATTATGCAATCTCCTTCTAGCAGAAAAATTAGCTCTATTCCAGTCATCACTATCACATGGATTTAAACATCTACCCATCTCTGCTTTTAACAGGGTGTAATTTACTTTAGCTGTTTCAGACAACCCACAAAAATAAACCACTCTACCACAAAATAGAAGGCTCATGAACTTTAATCTGAGTGAATTATCCCAATTATTAACATCTGCTGCCATCTCAAATTGCTCAGCCCAATCTGACCATTCACGCCCTGCTCCTGAAAAACTTTCTGGCATGAAAACAGGTCTAGGTGTTACAGGTAAAGACTGACTAGGGCTTGGCTCTGATGGAGAAGGTGAATTATTTTCAGGTTCCGACATTCTAAAATTGTGTAATCCCACTCCTGACACCAGTGTAATAAATTTGTGGGTCACACAGGCGGAGGATCTTGCCTAAAATGTCAGAACCATTAAACAATCACCACACACCAGAAGATTATACAAATAGTCTTTATTTATTAAGCTATTCCTAAAAAGATCCCCACCCCAAGCTAAAAATGAAGGCCTTCATTAGATGAAGGTTAGATGAGTTAACTTTGTCCACTTAGCTCACTCAGCGACGAGACCCCTTCCCAGGGTCTAAGCTTGTCAGGTCGTCCAAAACCCTTAGCTGGACAACGATCGACCTCCTGGATCAGAGCAGGTGGCAGGAAAGCAGCTCTCAGGAACAGAAACAGGAGTCCAAGGTGGTGGCTGCACCCTACAAAAGCCCGGCCTAGCTGTCTAAAGGAGGCACCCAGCCTCCCCTCCTGACACAGGAACAACTAACCACCTATCTTGCTATCTTCATCGCCGGCAGCCCTAAATGACTGCGAACGACACCCTCCCTCCAAAAGGGTGCTGCCACAACCAAAGCACAAAGGACTCTCGCTCCAATTTGTTTAAGCAACCTTTATCTAGTGTGCTGCTCCTCAAGTGATTGAACACACCTGTCCTCAATCAGTTTCCTTGCCTCCACTGATGAGTTCTGCCCAAGCACATCACATTTCCCCCCCATTGACCTAAAAAGACTCGCCCTCGAGTCCTTACATGTCCATGCTATAATCTTTAGACCAAGCAGGCATTCTTCGCTGGCGTACAGGGCGAGCCTGCCCAGCTTGTCTAGTCCTTTGGGGTAAAGCCCCCTGATGACCCTGCGGTGTTGACAGATCCCAGGGAAACATTGCAGATGATGAACCAGCCAATGGGACACTCTCCGTCCCTCCAATATCCTCCAGTGGGGGACTTTGCTCTTTTCTTGGCGTGGATAGATGACTTGGGTCACACTTATGGTCATCCCTGCCAGCATCTGCCTGGACTCCCCTGTACTGGCATTGAGCAGGTCTGGCACTCGGCTGTCTTCTCCTGGATCCCAAAGCCATTTGGTGACGAGACTGCTGAAGAAGGAACAAAAGGCTTAAGTCTGTTGAAATGAATAAAAGTCTCTGGACCCCCCTCTGCTGGCACTAATCTGTATAGCACATCTGTCACCCGTTCAACTACTCTAAATGGGCCCTTGTAACGTCTCTGCAACTTGGGATACACCCCACGCTTTCTGGCCTTGTTTTGCACCCACACTTGTTCTCCTTCTGAGTAATACTGAAAGTTTGCTCTGAAATTATAAAACCTCTTCTGTTGCTCTGAAGATTTTGTTTGGTGGTGTTTTACTGCCTCTACTACTGTAGATAATGTTTCCTGCAACCTTGATACATACTCATCCACAGAAGAAAACAATTCTCTGTTGTTCACATTTAACATAATGTCAACTGGAAACACAATTTCCTGCCCAAACAACACTTTGTAGGGTGTAACAGAGGTGCTGGCATGAACACTACTACAATAGGCCACTATTACATAAGGTAGTTTAGTTGATTGTCCTCAACAAAAAGGGAGAGCATAGACAAAAGTGTTCGATTAAACCTTCCAACCAGTCCATCAGACTGAGGGTGGTATGGAGATGTACGGGACTTGTGAATATGCAGAAGTCTACATAATTCTTTAAATAAAGTTGATTCAAAGTTTCGCACCTGGTCTGAATGAAGGCAGCGAGGAGCCCCAAAACGACACACCCACTCTTCTGTCAAAACCTTAGCAATAGTTTTTGCTTCCTGGTTAGGAAGAGGAAAGGCTTCAGACCATTTGGAAAAATAGTCCCCCACAACCAAAATGTACTTGTTCTTCCTCTCAGTTGTGTGAAATCCTTGGGAGACGTCCTAAAATGTCAACAGCAACGCGTTCAAAAGGCCGAGATAAAACAGAGGGCTGCAAGGGTGCACATGGATGCCCTCCTTGGTTTTTACGGGACACACAGTCAACGAATTCCCTGACACAAGTCCTAACATCTTTAAACCACCCTGGCCAATAAAACCGATCCTTTAACTTCCCCTGCAATTTCTGGACTCCTAAATGACCTCCAGTAGGGACATTTGGCAGTTGTCTTAAAACTTCAGATACCATGGATTGAGGCAACACAACTTGTACCTGTGAAGCAGCATCAGAGTGTGCTGGAGCCATACGCACAAGCCTTGTACTTCAAGCTGATCCCATACAGGAGCAAATCTCTGCAGCTCAGGGTCCTCGGGTATCGGACAAACACTAGACTATGTTTTACACTCAATTATGAGTCGCAACTCTGCATCATCCATTTGAGCCCGTGAAAGCTCATCCATCTCTGAAGTCTGACTAGTTTGCACTAAGGGTTCTGGCCGCACAGAGCAGACTGGCTCCATTCTGCGGGTCTCACCTTGCATAACACAATCAGCAAGGGGCTGTTTGTTTTCAAAAGCACCAGGTAATCTACACAGTGCATCTGCATTAGCATGCAATTTACCAGGGCCATGGACTGAAAATTAGCAAGCTGTTCAACCCATCTAGCCAGCTGTCCTTCCAAGCCCTGAAAATTATGCAACCATCGGAGGGAGTTATGGTCAGTTCTCAAAACAAACTCCTTTCCCAACAGAGTGCTTAAAGTGTCTTGTGAAGGTGACCAAGTTCTTTCTTAGTGGTGGCATATTTGCGTTCCTGGTTTGTAAGAGCTCTGCTGGCATATGCAACAACTCTCTCATGTCCCTCCACTTCCTGAGATAATACAGCCCCAATGCCCATGTCGCTTGCATCAGTGTCCAAAATAAACTCATTTTGTGGATTCGGATACATCAAAACCGGAGCTGTTATCAAACTAACTTTAAGTTCATCAAAAGCATTTTGACAGTCTTGGGTCCACCGAAACTGCTTCCCCTTTTCCAACAGTTGATGGCCAAGGGACGGGCAATATCTGCGAACCCACGTATAAAACGTCGATAATAAGATGCCAAACCCAAAAAACTCTGAACTTCTGTTCGATTTGTTGGTACTGGCCACCCTCCCACTGACTCAACTTTGGCAGGGTATGGCATAACTCCTTCACCAGAAATCACATGACCCAAATAATGGACTTTTGTGGAAAACACTTTGATGGTTTAACTTTCAAGTTGGCCTGTCAACTTTATCAAGACGAGTCAAATGTTCCTGAAAAGTACGGCCAAATACAATAATATCGTCCAAATATACCAAACAAACAGTCCATTGCAAGTCAGCGAGAATAAGATCCATTAAACGCTGAACTGAGCTGGGAGCATTACTCAAACCAAAGCTTAAGACATTGAACTCAAAAAGTCCCTGGCGAGTGGTAAAGGCTGTCTTATGGCGGTCTTTGGGATCAACTTCTACTTGCCAATAACCACTGGCAAGATCTAATGTGGAAAACCAGCGAGCATGCACCAGACTATCCAATGCATTATCAATCCTTGGGAGCGGGTATGCATCTTTTCTTGTGACGTCGTTAAGTTTTCTGTAATCTACACAGAATCTGTACCCACCCCCCTTTTTCCTCACAAGAACCACTGGAGCTGCCCATGGACTACAGGAAGTTCTAATTATGTCATTAGCCAACATTTGTTTTAAATTGGCAGACACCTCCTGCTGTAAATGAAGGGGAACCCTCCGAGGGTGCATTTTAATGGGTGGTGCACTTCCTGTATCTATCTTGTAAGCCAACAAACAAGTTCTACCTAAATCCATATCCCCATTACTGAACAAGGAAATGTTTTGGTTAAGTAGCCGTCTAACTGCCCCCACTTCCTCCAGAGAAAAACCTCGCTCCTTCAGTCCAAACTGATCCATCAATGCATCCAAGGCTGAAAGGTCATTTGTTCACAGTTATCTCCACCTTTTTTTACCTCATCTTCCACAGCAATGTCAGCAAAAAGCGTACCAACCCCTCATACCACTTTTTAGTATTAAAGGGTCGTTGGTGACATTAATCACTCGCACTGGCAACTTGCCTTGATCAACTCTACAAACCACCCTAGCAACAAGGAGATCACAATGTTTAGAAAGAGAAGTTGATGGTTCCAACATTCCTTCCATGTTTGGGGACAAGTGCAGAGCAGGTGGGATGATGATCCCACCTGCTCTGCACTTGTCCCCAAATAATAGCCTCGCTTCGTGGGGGCACAGTGGTATCTGCGGAAACCACTACAGTTTGTGGATCTAATAACAAACTAGAATCAACAAGGGAAAATGATTTGCCCAAAATTTGACAAGTTTGTTTACCCAAATCAAGCACAGCACCATATTTTGAGAGAAAGTCATAGCCAAGCAATACATCTTCTGAACGAACATCAGACACCAAAAACTCTACAACAAGAGCAAGGGAATCCATCTGACACACATTCTGCCAGCACCCCACAATATGCATTTCCCCACCATTAGCAGCTGTAGCATTACCCCATAAGGAGTCAGATCCCCTCCTCCCTTAGTAAATGAGAGCCACAGAGCGGGAAGCTCCAGTATCTATCAACAGTCAAACCCACCTATTTTTGCTTTTAGACAACCAGAACCTCCCCTTGAACAGTCAGAGGCCTCAGTAGACTCAAAAGAAGGGGCAGGCATTGGGCCTTCTATGCGCGCCCCTTCTAGTTTCCCTAAATGTATGGACAGTTGCGACGAATGTGACGATCACAGCCACATTCCCAGCAACCAACATTTTGGTCATTGCGTTTTACTGCGGGAATATTCACTTTCCCAGGATAACTATTTACGGCTGGAGTTATTAAGGTCTGGACTGTATTCTGAAGAGATTTCACTTCTTGCCTCAATCCTTCAACAACCCCAAATCCATACAATCTTCACTACTCTTCTCAGCTACACCTCGTACTTTAGCATCAGACAACGAGGTATTTTCCAAGCTTTTAATCAGTTCCAGTTCTGCGGCTAGATCAATGGCAGCATCTAATGAAATGGGCTTAGCACTGCGTAAACTAACACGCAAATCCCCAGTTCCCACATGTGCAATGAAATGATCTTTAGCCAATAAATCTTGGGTGTTGGAATCTGCTGAAGAATAGGCTTTAACTACCAACCGCCGAAGGGAGAGCCCAAACTCTCTTTCCCTCTCATTATGCAATCTCCTTCTAGCAGAAAAATTAGCTCTATTCCAGTCATCACTATCACATGGATTTAAACATCTACCCATCTCTGCTTTTAACAGGGTGTAATTTACTTTAGCTGTTTCAGACAACCCACTGTAGACTTCACGAGCTCTACCACAAAATAGAAGGCTCATGAACTTTAATCTGAGTGAATTATCCCAATTATTAACATCTGCTGCCATCTCAAATTGCTCAGCCCAATCTGACCATTCACGCCCTGCTCCTGAAAAACTTTCTGGCATGAAAACAGGTCTAGGTGTTACAGGTAAAGACTGACTAGGGCTTGGCTCTGATGGAGAAGGTGAATTATTTTCAGGTTCCGACATTCTAAAATTGTGTAATCCCACTCCTGACACCAGTGTAATAAATTTGTGGGTCACACAGGCGGAGGATCTTGCCTAAAATGTCAGAACCATTAAACAATCACCACACACCAGAAGATTATACAAATAGTCTTTATTTATTAAGCTATTCCTAAAAAGATCCCCACCCCAAGCTAAAAATGAAGGCCTTCATTAGATGAAGGTTAGATGAGTTAACTTTGTCCACTTAGCTCACTCAGCGACGAGACCCCTTCCCAGGGTCTAAGCTTGTCAGGTCGTCCAAAACCCTTAGCTGGACAACGATCGACCTCCTGGATCAGAGCAGGTGGCAGGAAAGCAGCTCTCAGGAACAGAAACAGGAGTCCAAGGTGGTGGCTGCACCCTACAAAAGCCCGGCCTAGCTGTCTAAAGGAGGCACCCAGCCTCCCCTCCTGACACAGGAACAACTAACCACCTATCTTGCTATCTTCATCGCCGGCAGCCCTAAATGACTGCGAACGACACCCTCCCTCCAAAAGGGTGCTGCCACAACCAAAGCACAAAGGACTCTCGCTCCAATTTGTTTAAGCAACCTTTATCTAGTGTGCTGCTCCAGGTGAACACACCTGTCCTCAATCAGTTTCCTTGCCTCCACTGATGAGTTCTGCCCAAGCACATCACATTTCCCCCCCATTGACCTAAAAAGACTCGCCCTCGAGTCCTTACATGTCCATGCTATAATCTTTAGACCAAGCAGGCATTCTTCGCTGGCGTACAGGGCGAGCCTGCCCAGCTTGTCTAGTCCTTTGGGGTAAAGCCCCCTGATGACCCTGCGGTGTTGACAGATCCCAGGGAAACATTGCAGATGATGAACCAGCCAATGGGACACTCTCCGTCCCTCCAATATCCTCCAGTGGGGGACTTTGCTCTTTTCTTGGCGTGGATAGATGACTTGGGTCACACTTATGGTCATCCCTGCCAGCATCTGCCTGGACTCCCCTGTACTGGCATTGAGCAGGTCTGGCACTCGGCTGTCTTCTCCTGGATCCCAAAGCCATTTGGTGACGAGACTGCTGAAGAAGGAACAAAAGGCTTAAGTCTGTTGAAATGAATAAAAGTCTCTGGACCCCCCTCTGCTGGCACTAATCTGTATAGCACATCTGTCACCCGTTCAACTACTCTAAATGGGCCCTTGTAACGTCTCTGCAACTTGGGATACACCCCACGCTTTCTGGCCTTGTTTTGCACCCACACTTGTTCTCCTTCTGAGTAATACTGAAAGTTTGCTCTGAAATTATAAAACCTCTTCTGTTGCTCTGAAGATTTTGTTTGGTGGTGTTTTACTGCCTCTACTACTGTAGATAATGTTTCCTGCAACCTTGATACATACTCATCCACAGAAGAAAACAATTCTCTGTTGTTCACATTTAACATAATGTCAACTGGAAACACAATTTCCTGCCCAAACAACACTTTGTAGGGTGTAACAGAGGTGCTGGCATGAACACTACTACAATAGGCCACTATTACATAAGGTAGTTTAGTTGATTGTCCTCAACAAAAAGGGAGAGCATAGACAAAAGTGTTCGATTAAACCTTCCAACCAGTCCATCAGACTGAGGGTGGTATGGAGATGTACGGGACTTGTGAATATGCAGAAGTCTACATAATTCTTTAAATAAAGTTGATTCAAAGTTTCGCACCTGGTCTGAATGAAGGCAGCGAGGAGCCCCAAAACGACACACCCACTCTTCTGTCAAAACCTTAGCAATAGTTTTTGCTTCCTGGTTAGGAAGAGGAAAGGCTTCAGACCATTTGGAAAAATAGTCCCCCACAACCAAAATGTACTTGTTCTTCCTCTCAGTTGTGTGAAATCCTTGGGAGACGTCCCAAAATGTCAACAGCAACGCGTTCAAAAGGCCGAGATACAACAGAGGGCTGCAAGGGTGCACATGGATGCCCTCCTTGGTTTTTATGGGACACACAGTCAACGCATTCCCTGACACAAGTCCTAACATCTTTAAACCACCCTGGCCAATAAAACCGATCCTTTAACTTCCCCTGCAATTTCTGGACTCCTAAATGACCTCCAGTAGGGACATTTGGCAGTTGTCTTAAAACTTCAGATACCATGGATTGAGGCAACACAACTTGTACCTGTGAAGCAGCATCAGAGTGTGCTGGAGCCATACGCACAAGCCTTGTACTTCAAGCTGATCCCATACAGGAGCAAATCTCTGCAGCTCAGGGTCCTCGGGTATCGGACAAACACTAGACTATGTTTTACACTCAATTATGAGTCGCAACTCTGCATCATCCATTTGAGCCCGTGAAAGCTCATCCATCTCTGAAGTCTGACTAGTTTGCACTAAGGGTTCTGGCCGCACAGAGCAGACTGGCTCCATTCTGCGGGTCTCACCTTGCATAACACAATCAGCAAGGGGCTGTTTGTTTTCAAAAGCACCAGGTAATCTACACAGTGCATCTGCATTAGCATGCAATTTACCAGGGCCATGGACTGAAAATTAGCAAGCTGTTCAACCCATCTAGCCAGCTGTCCTTCCAAGCCCTGAAAATTATGCAACCATCGGAGGGAGTTATGGTCAGTTCTCAAAACAAACTCCTTTCCCAACAGAGTGCTTAACACTAGGAATACCAGAATATTCAGATGATTACTACCCTTACCAGAGATGGTCAAATTACAGTTTGAGGAATTTTCACCCCTGGAGACATTGAGCATGCATTAGGGTATCCCTGGAGACTTTTCTTCTGCATAAATGCTAAACAGGGTGGGGGGGTAGATGAGTGCTGTTGCTATTAGGAAAATGCCTTGGGGGGCCTTGAGTTCCAAACATTCCAATGTAAATGTAATTGCTAATGACAACACCTTCTGCAACATCTTCTGTGTTGAAACACTCTTGACTTGACTTCACTCACTTCAGTGTGTTGGGAGAGCAGCAGATATGGTAAAGTTTTATAAAACACATCAAGTTTTGGACATGGTACTGAACAATGTCAACCCCTGCGACTCAGATGGGGAAGAAATAAACTTTCAGATGAGTTCTGATTCTGAAATTTCTTCTGGTAAGATTTTTTACAATTTCTACTTAGCCAGTTACGGTTGTTGTGTTTTATGAAAGAGGTACATTGTAAAAACTACCATCTTGATAAGTTACAATTGTTCAAGAATATTATTCTTGCTTAATTTGAGCAATTTTGACTTGTTTTTTGACTTAAAACAGGACAACGTGCCTAGATATGTTGTTTTTAACATGTTTTTATGAATGTTAACATGAAAAATGTATTTATTCCTAGCAGCTGAGGGGTTTGTTTTGTTGTGTAAATTTCTGTAAAAAATATCTGGACCTATTGGCATTTTTTGTAGAACAGGGGTCAACCTGCGGCTCTGGAGCCACATTTGGTCCCTCAAAAGTGGCTCTTTCAAGCTTTGATCAAAAATAACTTTACACTGAATTTTATTTGTTCTAATAACAACAAAAATGGCTAGTTTTAGCAGTTTTTCCTGTCATTTCCTTTGCAAATGTATGAATACCATAACAAATAGAAGGAGTAAAACATTTAATAAACATTTATTTATTCGAAGCAGGATATTTAATTTTTTCCACAATCAAAACAATTTACCTAGACCTGCATATTTCATTGTTTTTTTTGTTTTTGTTTTTTTTTGGGGGGGGGGGGACACATTATTTTTCCTTCTTTACAATATGTTTCAGGATTATAATTCAAATACTACATTTGTGTTAATTTCCCATTATTGTGACCTTTCAGAGTCAGAGAGTCTTTATTGTCATTTGCACCGCATGTGGTACATGTGATTCACTAATCAAATCTCAAACACATTGTCCTACAGATGAGGAGACTGAACCACCTCCTAATGCAGATGAACAAAATTCAACAGCTGACACCTCACCACCTCCAGGCGAAGATGAGGACAATTCACCTCCTCCAAAAAAGAGAGGTCGGATGGAGAGACACGAGTGGATTACAGAGACCGCAAAAGATGGCACAGTGTGGCGTGAAGAACAGCTTGGAAGACCTCTGAATCACAGCCCTATTGAATGCTATCCCACGGATGGAGAGCCAACACCTTTGGCGACAAGAAAAGTGTCCAGTCGCTTACAGAGTTTCCTCTGTTTCCTCTCTATGGAAATGCTTATGACCATACAACACTGGACTGTACAACATGCACGCCACACACTTGATGGAAACTGGTTCATGGCCATCCCAGAACTAAAGGCATTCATTGCAATCCTCATCCTGCGAGGGATTTTCCGCCTTCCAGCGGTACATGACTTATGGTCTGCAACACTGGGAGTGCCTGCCATCAGCAACATTATGGCTCGAAACCGCTTCCAGGACATCATGCGGCACCTACGCTTCGATGACAAGGACACACGCGAAGAACGAGTCGCAAATGACAGGTTTGCTGCAGTCTCTGGTATTTGGAAGGCTTTCGTTGACAACTGCATCACTTTTTACAACCCAGGAAGGCACATCACTATAGATGAGCAACTGTTTCCAACTAAGACCCGTTGCTGTTTCCTGCAGTACATTGCTACAAAACCTGACAAGTTTGGCATAAAATTCTGGGTGGCATGTGACCTGAAATCCAAGTACGTATGTAACATCATCCCCTATCTTGGCAAAGACCCCAGTTGTCCCACCGGGGAAAAACTATCTGAAAATGTGGTGATGAAGCTCATGGAGCCATTTATGGACAAAGGCAGAAATAAATTCAAATTCAAATAAAGTATGTCAGCTTCACATTATTTCAGTGTTATTCATTGCGATAATCTTTGTCGCCGCCTAGGTCGACGAGGAGGCAGAGGCAGGCGCCTTTAGATAAAGTTCACCAATACAATCCCCCCTTCAGATAAAAGTAACCAATACAATCCCACCTTTAGATACAAGTGTCCAATACAGGTAGTCCTCGACTTACGGCATTTCGGCTATACGAACGGGTGTAGAAATGGAACTCGTTCGTAAGTCGGGGATCACCTGTACAATCCCGCCTTCAGATAAAAGTGACCAATATAATCCCACCTTCAGAAAAAGGTGGCCAATACAGGTAGTCCTCGACTTACGGCTTTTCGGCTATACGAACGAGTGTAGAGATGGAACTCGTTCGTAAGTCGGGGATCACCTGTACAATCCCGCCTTCAGATAAAAGTGACCAATATAATCCCACATTCAGATAAAAGTGGCCAATACAGGTAGTCCTCGACTTACGGCGTTTCAGCTATACGAACGAGTGTAGAGATGGAACTCGTTCGTAAGTCGGGGATCACCTGTACAATCCCGCCTTCAGATAAAAGTGACCAATATAATCCCACCTTCAGAAAAAGGTGGCCAATACAGGTAGTCCTCGACTTACGGCTTTTCGGCTATACGAACGAGTGTAGAGATGGAACTCGTTCGTAAGTCGGGGATCACCTGTACAATCCCGCCTTCAGATAAAAGTGACCAATATAATCCCACATTCAGATAAAAGTGGCCAATACAGGTAGTCCTCGACTTACGGCGTTTCAGCTATACAAACCGGCGTAGAAATGGAACTCGTTCGTAAGTTGGGGATCACCTGTACAATCCCCCCCTTCAGATAAAAGTGATCAATGCAATCCCGCCTTGACCGTGGAATAGGTGACAGGTGACAGGACTTGCAGTCTCCCCTAGCAACTTCATCTGCCATAGCAACTGATTCTGTAGTCTGTGATATAAATGGCCTCATATGGCCAAGGCTGCACAGAAGTCTGTTGGAGTCAGTCTCCCCACCATCACAGACATTTACACCTCCAGATGCAGGAAAAGAGCCACCTGCATCATGAAAGACCTCACTCACCCAGCACACTCACTCTTTGTCCCACTCCCCTCAGGACGGAGGTTGAGGAGCATCAAATGTAGAACCACTAGACTGAGGAACAGCTTCTACCCTGAGGCTGTTAGACTCATGAATAAATAAAAATAAAATAAAAAATAAACACTGCAAAATATCACGTCATGCTGATGCTGATCTGTTTTCTTGTTGCTATGTTCATCTGTGTTCATCTGTGACCATCTGCTCATACAAACTCATGTTCGTGCTGCTGTTTATTTCCACTATATTAGGCTTAGTGTATTACTAGTTGATGTTTTTCTTAGTTTATTCTAGATGTTATTACTGTTTTTCTCTTGCATTTGTTGTTGGATGTAACTGGGACCCCGTGTACATAATCTCGTTTTCATCACATGTACCACATGCGGTGCAAATGACAATAAAGACTCTCTGACTCTGACTCTGACTCTCTGATATACATACCAATGGACGTGATAATGCTAATTCAATCTCGCAAGTCGGGGACCACCTGTACAATCCCGCCACCTTCAGATAAAAGTGGCCAACACAGGTAGTTCTTGACTTGCGGCGGCTTCAACTTACGGCGTTTCAGCTATACGAACCGGCGTAGAAATGGAACTCGTTCGTAAGTTGGGGATCACCTGTACAATCCCCCCTTCAGATAAAAGTGACCAATGCAATCCCGCCTTGACCGTGGAATAGGTGACAGGTGACAGGACTTGCAGTCTCCCCTAGCAACTTCATCTGCCATAGCAACTGATTCTGTAGTCTGTGATGTAAATGGCCTCATATACATACCAATGGACGTGATAATGCTCATTCAATCTGTCATTTTACAGTCTCCCATGGGAGCTATAGGTAAAATATGTACAAGTACATATGTTTGGTAGTCCTAGTGTTAAAGTGTCTTGTGAAGGTGACCAAGTTTTTTCTTAGTGGTGGCATATTTGCGTTCCTGGTTTGTAAGAGCTCTGCTGGCATATGCAACAACTCTCTCATGTCCCTCCACTTCCTGAGATAATACAGCCCCAATGCCCATGTCGCTTGTCGTGAAGATGGTCAGTCTCCCTCGGTCCAGTTTGGTCAGTTCGTTTACCATTCTCAGCGTCTCCAGACGTGCGCCTTGACTCGAACCGAAAGTAACGGCAGCTCCTGGTGCTGTTGTTCAAGATAAGACGTTCCTTAAAGGAATGTCAATAAAAGAGAGCTTTTCAGCTGTTGAAGATGGCTTATAACTTGGCATGTTATAAGTCTTTAACTGAATGACATGGTCATTAGCGTGTTGACCAGACGATCATCAGTTCTTTGGAGAAGACCATAGTTTGAGGCTTACTCCAGCAGACTTTC
Organism: Garcialebias charrua; assembly: GCA_038048925.1. Taxonomy (NCBI): domain Eukaryota; kingdom Metazoa; phylum Chordata; class Actinopteri; order Cyprinodontiformes; family Rivulidae; genus Garcialebias; species Garcialebias charrua. The sequence continues at coordinate 15,088 of JBBPBX010060481.1, forward strand.
AGGAAAACAGGAAGTCAGAGCTCTTTTAAGGCTAACTTGACCTAGAAAGACGTAGCTCTTTCTCATTCGGTCTGTTAGGCCAGAAGCCACTGAGAGGAGGCATAAGTTAGATTAAAAATGTCAGAAAGGATAAGAAAGTTAGTTTAAGACGCCAGTTTCATGATACAGCAGATTTAGAACTTTCTTAACTCATTACCAACATTGTTGTATGAATAAACAAACGTCATCAGAGCATAACATATGGGACCTATTAATGATAATAGCTTGATTATTAAATAGGACAAAAACAAAAGTCTCTGGGTGTCTAGATTGTCCTGAGCTCAAGCTAAAATGAATGAGATAAAGTGTTCCTTTTATCTTCACATGCAAGTTCGAGAGGAGAGGAGAAATCCTCCATGTACAACATTTTGAATTAAGCAGAGTATTTGATTTATCTGACATTAAAATGTACTGATGCTCTTACAAATAAAATTATTCATTTGATAACATTTGAATTAACAAAATTAAAAGAAGTCTCTGGATGACTTAATTGCACCTTTGACACAGCAGTGAAACACAGTTTAACTCTCACAGAATAACACAGCTTAAAAGCACACATCATGAAAATGACAAAAGTTATTCTTTTGATCACATCAGCCTAAAATCAAAGATAGAAATAGTCTCTTATTGGTGACTATGTTATCAGATTATAGCTAAATGAATGATTTTGTAGTAAATGTCTTGCTTTACTGAGAGGTCAGTAAAGGTCATCACTGGACAGTTCAAAAACCTTAATTTGACCCTGGGTAGGTCCACTACAACCTAAAAAGACTCGCCCTCGAGTCCTTACATGTCCATGCTATAATCTTTAGACCAAGCAGGCATTCTTCGCTGGCGTACAGGGCGAGCCTGCCCAGCTTGTCTAGTCCTTTGGGGTAAAGCCCCCTGATGACCCTGCGGTGTTGACAGATCCCAGGGAAACATTGCAGATGATGAACCAGCCAATGGGACACTCTCCGTCCCTCCAATATCCTCCAGTGGGGGACTTTGCTCTTTTCTTGGCGTGGATAGATGACTTGGGTCACACTTATGGTCATCCCTGCCAGCATCTGCCTGGACTCCCCTGTACTGGCATTGAGCAGGTCTGGCACTCGGCTGTCTTCTCCTGGATCCCAAAGCCATTTGGTGACGAGACTGCTGAAGAAGGAACAAAAGGCTTAAGTCTGTTGAAATGAATAAAAGTCTCTGGACCCCCCTCTGCTGGCACTAATCTGTATAGCAGATGTGCTATACAGATTAGTGCCAGCAGAGGGGGGTCCAGAGACTTTTATTCATTTCAACAGACTTAAGCCTTTTGTTCCTTCTTCAGCAGTCTCGTCACCAAATGGCTTTGGGATCCAGGAGAAGACAGCCGAGTGCCAGACCTGCTCAATGCCAGTACAGGGGAGTCCAGGCAGATGCTGGCAGGGATGACCATAAGTGTGACCCAAGTCATCTATCCACGCCAAGAAAAGAGCAAAGTCCCCCACTGGAGGATATTGGAGGGACGGAGAGTGTCCCATTGGCTGGTTCATCATCTGCAATGTTTCCCTGGGATCTGTCAACACCGCAGGGTCATCAGGGGGCTTTACCCCAAAGGACTAGACAAGCTGGGCAGGCTCGCCCTGTACGCCAGCGAAGAATGCCTGCTTGGTCTAAAGATTATAGCATGGACATGTAAGGACTCGAGGGCGAGTCTTTTTAGGTTGTAGTGGACCTACCCAGGGTCAAATTAAGGTTTTTGAACTGTCCAGTGATGACCTTTACTGACCTCTCAGTAAAGCAAGACATTTACTACAAAATTATTCATTTAGCTATAATCTGATAACATAGTCACCAATAAGAGACTATTTCTATCTTTGATTTTAGGCTGATGTGATCAAAAGAATAACTTTTGTCATTTTCATGATGTGTGCTTTTAAGCTGTGTTATTCTGTGAGAGTTAAACTGTGTTTCACTGCTGTGTCAAAGGTGCAATTAAGTCATCCAGAGACTTCTTTTAATTTTGTTAATTCAAATGTTATCAAATGAATAATTTTATTTGTAAGAGCATCAGTACATTTTAATGTCAGATAAATCAAATACTCTGCTTAATTCAAAATGTTGTACATGGAGGATTTCTCCTCTCCTCTCGAACTTGCATGTGAAGATAAAAGGAACACTTTATCTCATTCATTTTAGCTTGAGCTCAGGACAATCTAGACACCCAGAGACTTTTGTTTTTGTCCTATTTAATAATCAAGCTATTATCATTAATAGGTCCCATATGTTATGCTCTGATGACGTTTGTTTATTCATACAACAATGTTGGTAATGAGTTAAGAAAGTTCTAAATCTGCTGTATCATGAAACTGGCGTCTTAAACTAACTTTCTTATCCTTTCTGACATTTTTAATCTAACTTATGCCTCCTCTCAGTGGCTTCTGGCCTAACAGACCGAATGAGAAAGAGCTACGTCTTTCTAGGTCAAGTTAGCCTTAAAAGAGCTCTGACTTCCTGTTTTCCTGAAGTCTGCTGGAGTAAGCCTCAAACTATGGTCTTCTCCAAAGAACTGATGATCGTCTGGTCAACACGCTAATGACCATGTCATTCAGTTAAAGACTTATAACATGCCAAGTTATAAGCCATCTTCAACAGCTGAAAAGCTCTCTTTTATTGACATTCCTTTAAGGAACGTCTTATCTTGAACAACAGCACCAGGAGCTGCCGTTACTTTCGGTTCGAGTCAAGGCGCACGTCTGGAGACGCTGAGAATGGTAAACGAACTGACCAAACTGGACCGAGGGAGACTGACCATCTTCACGACAAGCGACATGGGCATTGGGGCTGTATTATCTCAGGAAGTGGAGGGACATGAGAGAGTTGTTGCATATGCCAGCAGAGCTCTTACAAACCAGGAACGCAAATATGCCACCACTAAGAAAAAACTTGGTCACCTTCACAAGACACTTTAACACTAGGACTACCAAACATATGTACTTGTACATATTTTACCTATAGCTCCCATGGGAGACTGTAAAATGACAGATTGAATGAGCATTATCACGTCCATTGGTATGTATATGAGGCCATTTACATCACAGACTACAGAATCAGTTGCTATGGCAGATGAAGTTGCTAGGGGAGACTGCAAGTCCTGTCACCTGTCACCTATTCCACGGTCAAGGCGGGATTGCATTGGTCACTTTTATCTGAAGGGGGGATTGTACAGGTGATCCCCAACTTACGAACGAGTTCCATTTCTACGCCGGTTCGTATAGCTGAAACGCCGTAAGTTGAAGCCGCCGCAAGTCAAGAACTACCTGTGTTGGCCACTTTTATCTGAAGGTGGCGGGATTGTACAGGTGGTCCCCGACTTGCGAGATTGAATTAGCATTATCACGTCCATTGGTATGTATATCAGAGAGTCAGAGTCAGAGTCAGAGAGTCTTTATTGTCATTTGCACCGCATGTGGTACATGTGATGAAAACGAGATTATGTACACGGGGTCCCAGTTACATCCAACAACAAATGCAAGAGAAAAACAGTAATAACATCTAGAATAAACTAAGAAAAACATCAACTAGTAATACACTAAGCCTAATATAGTGGAAATAAACAGCAGCACGAACATGAGTTTGTATGAGCAGATGGTCACAGATGAACACAGATGAACATAGCAACAAGAAAACAGATCAGCATCAGCATGACGTGATATTTTGCAGTGTTTATTTTTATTTTATTTTTATTTATTCATGAGTCTAACAGCCTCAGGGTAGAAGCTGTTCCTCAGTCTAGTGGTTCTACATTTGATGCTCCTCAACCTCCGTCCTGAGGGGAGTGGGACAAAGAGTGAGTGTGCTGGGTGAGTGAGGTCTTTCATGATGCAGGTGGCTCTTTTCCTGCATCTGGAGGTGTAAATGTCTGTGATGGTGGGGAGACTGACTCCAACAGACTTCTGTGCAGCCTTGGCCATATGAGGCCATTTATATCACAGACTACAGAATCAGTTGCTATGGCAGATGAAGTTGCTAGGGGAGACTGCAAGTCCTGTCACCTGTCACCTATTCCACGGTCAAGGCGGGATTGCATTGATCACTTTTATCTGAAGGGGGGGATTGTACAGGTGATCCCCAACTTACGAACGAGTTCCATTTCTACGCCGGTTTGTATAGCTGAAACGCCGTAAGTCGAGGACTACCTGTATTGGCCACTTTTATCTGAATGTGGGATTATATTGGTCACTTTTATCTGAAGGCGGGATTGTACAGGTGATCCCCGACTTACGAACGAGTTCCATCTCTACACTCGTTCGTATAGCCGAAAAGCCGTAAGTCGAGGACTACCTGTATTGGCCACCTTTTTCTGAAGGTGGGATTATATTGGTCACTTTTATCTGAAGGCGGGATTGTACAGGTGATCCCCGACTTACGAACGAGTTCCATCTCTACACTCGTTCGTATAGCTGAAACGCCGTAAGTCGAGGACTACCTGTATTGGCCACTTTTATCTGAATGTGGGATTATATTGGTCACTTTTATCTGAAGGCGGGATTGTACAGGTGATCCCCGACTTACGAACGAGTTCCATCTCTACACTCGTTCGTATAGCCGAAAAGCCGTAAGTCGAGGACTACCTGTATTGGCCACCTTTTTCTGAAGGTGGGATTATATTGGTCACTTTTATCTGAAGGCGGGATTGTACAGGTGATCCCCGACTTACGAACGAGTTCCATTTCTACACCCGTTCGTATAGCCGAAATGCCGTAAGTCGAGGACTACCTGTATTGGACACTTGTATCTAAAGGTGGGATTGTATTGGTTACTTTTATCTGAAGGGGGGATTGTATTGGTGAACTTTATCTAAAGGCGCCTGCCTCTGCCTCCTCGTCGACCTAGGCGGCGACAAAGATTATCGCAATGAATAACACTGAAATAATGTGAAGCTGACATACTTTATTTGAATTTGAATTTATTTCTGCCTTTGTCCATAAATGGCTCCATGAGCTTCATCACCACATTTTCAGATAGTTTTTCCCCGGTGGGACAACTGGGGTCTTTGCCAAGATAGGGGATGATGTTACATACGTACTTGGATTTCAGGTCACATGCCACCCAGAATTTTATGCCAAACTTGTCAGGTTTTGTAGCAATGTACTGCAGGAAACAGCAACGGGTCTTAGTTGGAAACAGTTGCTCATCTATAGTGATGTGCCTTCCTGGGTTGTAAAAAGTGATGCAGTTGTCAACGAAAGCCTTCCAAATACCAGAGACTGCAGCAAACCTGTCATTTGCGACTCGTTCTTCGCGTGTGTCCTTGTCATCGAAGCGTAGGTGCCGCATGATGTCCTGGAAGCGGTTTCGAGCCATAATGTTGCTGATGGCAGGCACTCCCAGTGTTGCAGACCATAAGTCATGTACCGCTGGAAGGCGGAAAATCCCTCGCAGGATGAGGATTGCAATGAATGCCTTTAGTTCTGGGATGGCCATGAACCAGTTTCCATCAAGTGTGTGGCGTGCATGTTGTACAGTCCAGTGTTGTATGGTCATAAGCATTTCCATAGAGAGGAAACAGAGGAAACTCTGTAAGCGACTGGACACTTTTCTTGTCGCCAAAGGTGTTGGCTCTCCATCCGTGGGATAGCATTCAATAGGGCTGTGATTCAGAGGTCTTCCAAGCTGTTCTTCACGCCACACTGTGCCATCTTTTGCGGTCTCTGTAATCCACTCGTGTCTCTCCATCCGACCTCTCTTTTTTGGAGGAGGTGAATTGTCCTCATCTTCGCCTGGAGGTGGTGAGGTGTCAGCTGTTGAATTTTGTTCATCTGCATTAGGAGGTGGTTCAGTCTCCTCATCTGTAGGACAATGTGTTTGAGATTTGATTAGTGAATCACATGTACCACATGCGGTGCAAATGACAATAAAGACTCTCTGACTCTGAAAGGTCACAATAATGGGAAATTAACACAAATGTAGTATTTGAATTATAATCCTGAAACATATTGTAAAGAAGGAAAAATAATGTGTTCCCCCCCCCCAAAAAAAAAAAAACAAAAAAAACAATGAAATATGCAGGTCTAGGTAAATTGTTTTGATTGTGGAAAAAATTAAATATCCTGCTTCGAATAAATAAATGTTTATTAAATGTTTTACTCCTTCTATTTGTTATGGTATTCATACATTTGCAAAGGAAATGACAGGAAAAACTGCTAAAACTAGCCATTTTTGTTGTTATTAGAACAAATAAAATTCAGTGTAAAGTTATTTTTGATCAAAGCTTGAAAGAGCCACTTTTGAGGGACCAAATGTGGCTCCAGAGCCGCAGGTTGACCCCTGTTCTACAAAAAA